>CAXIES010000667.1:0-100000 GCA_964023965.1 Melinopterus prodromus | reverse complement strand
TAATAGTATCAAAAGATCTCATATTGTGATACCGTGTACAGTCCTTGCCTGATGGCGTCGGATAGGCAGCGTTATTGAGCGTGTCCAAAATGCATGTGTTCTGTTTGTTTTTGGTTTGACGAAGTATGATCATGCATCGAATGGGCTGGGCGACTTGGGGTGGTTGAACATGGATAACACTAGGGTGTTGCATGCAGCAATATTGTATCATAAGTTGCTATCCACTAGGATCCCACAATACCTCATGCGGAAGATTTGCTGTAGAATGTATGTCCATAACCTTAATTTAAGATTCGGGGGTTTGTTTGCTCCACCTGCCCATGGCACTGAACTGTATAAACGGCCATTCTCTTACCAGGTCAGTCACATATACAATGTCTCGGGGAAGATATGAAAAAAATATCGTGAAACAGTTTTGGGGGAAAGGTGAAGCGTTGGTTGTTTGCTCAACAGGGGGGACTTTAGGCACCGAGCGCACATTGGAGGCTTTTTAATTTTTATTTTTTATGGGCAGGTGCGATGTTTTGTTGTGTTGGATTTGCTGCAATTACGTGTAGTTACCCTCTAAAGTAATTTTGTTGTTTGTTTTGATAAGTTCTCGGAATTATTTTTATATTATTGCTACAATTATGTCTTAGTTCTAGTTTGCATAAGGGGTTGAGTGGAAGAGTAAGGCAATTTGGAAACAAGTGTGCTGAACTGCGCCCTAAATATAAATAATATTTTGTTGCAATTAATATTATCTTATTAAAGGAATTATTTATTTATTTAATTATTTATTTATCTGTTAAATCCTGACAAATAGATTATCATGCAGCTAAACAATTAATTTCATGTATTGTATGATAAAGTCATGTGCCTGGACACATCAGATTTTTTTGACGTATTTTAAGAATTTGACAAAAAATCTGCACTGACTGTCTGCGTCGACTAGAATTTTGCATTCATTATGTAAATGTAAAGGATTATTATAAAATTACGATCCCCCAAATTAATGTTTACAGTTTGCACTCTTATATTACATAACATGTATGGTAAAATTATGTATTGTTATGGTTAATATGTAAAACTACTTTTCTCTTGTAATAATACATTTGCATTCGGATATTTATAGTTTTAAAACTGGAGACATTAATTTCCAGTTATGGTGTAACCTCACAATAAACAAAAGAGTGGGCTCACTCTTAACATATCATTATAATAAAAATGGAACAGTTTTTATGCTTTATAAAATATTTATCCCAAGTTACAATAGTGACGCAAAATGTTTGTTAACTTATTAGAGGCCACTTAAGCTAGTTAAACGAAAGCATTTAAGCAAGAAATGAATAGAAAATATTTCAGCAGCATTTTTGAAAATACAGCCTGCTTCAGGGAATTAAAATACTTGCCTACGCTGAGGAACTGATTACAATACAGTTTCAAATTATTCTAGTTGATGGGCGGTCCAAGAAAAATTTGAACATTATAGTCGAATTACTATTAGTGGAGCGCAGAGAAAGATAACCTACATCGCGTTTTTCCTAAAATCTGAGGGAGATGTATTTTTTAAGCGCTCTACTTATAGTGACTACATACACAATACAATTTTTAAAAAGCGGGACAAAAGTAGATTGGACTTAAATACAAAAATTCACGCCGAAATTGTCGCTTGTCTACATGACGCTCGCGGGGTTGTGAAATAATGGTTGGGCTATTTTTGCTGCCGTGCCCTTTTCAATACCGGGCCCGTGACAACAGTCACAGGTTTCACCCCCTCTCGGCGGCCTTGGGTGAGAGTCCCCTTAAACCGAATAGTCAGAGAGTGCACATCACATCTGTATTTTACGTGACATGACGTGACGGTGGCTTTCCTGTAGCAATAATCTTATAATAGAGAACAGCAGCGTGGGACAGTCTCCTGTTCCTCATGTTCACCCACAAAACGTCCTGCAACCTATGACTGACGTGGTCTTGACGCTTTATTCCAAAGATTACGCAGGAGTTTTGAACTTTCTGTATTTTATCTCTATACCTGGCAGTAAGGAAAGGCGAGTACATCACATGGCATAATTGAAGTGAGACAACACCAATGATTCGCAAAGAATTCTTTTTGTGCCAAGGTTTATGAACCTTCTGCTTCTATAAACTAATCTGAGCTTCATATATGCCTTCTTGATACAGCTATTTGTGGTCCCGAAAGCACAACGACTCATCTATGAGCACACCCAAGTTCTTCACAACACTCTTTAATTCTAGGTTGCCGTCAATAATGTGAACTGTTATCCTATGATCTGCTCGTGCCCTCAGCCTGGAGGTTCCAAATAAAATTAACTCAGTCTTAGCAGTATTAATATGCAGAGCATGGCGGTACGACATATCAATAATTGAACGCAGATCCTCGCTTAAACTATCGCAAGCCTCATCCAAATCACCCTCGGAGAAACATATATATATATTTGGGTGTCGTCGGCGTAGAAATGAGAGGTGCAGTAGCTCAGTGCTCTCTGAAAAGTGCTAGTGTAGAGTATACAAAAGCGGAGATATTACACAATCCTGCGGACACCCGGAAGCCACATTCCGAAACTCAGAAGAGGCACCACCGACACCCACAGCCTGTCTTCTGCCATTAACGTAACTGATCAGCAAATTGTTAGCTGTGCCGACCACAGACATGTAATTCAGAATTCCCGAGAACAACCTACAGTCTATCGTATCGAACGCTTTGGAATAGTCGATCAGGCACAACAATGGCACCTTTCCGTCATCAGTCGCCTTCAGAACATCGTCCACGATGCCGAGTAAAGCGGTGGTACAGCTATAGCCCGCCCTAAAGCCCGACTGATTGTCCGCTGGCAAATTACTAGTAATGAAATATTCATTAAGTTGCGACCACATTATTTTGTCAAAAACTTTAGACAACACTGGCAGTATGCTAATTGGTCGCAGGTCAGAGAATAAACAGACTTTAGCTTTCTTTGGAATTGGGACCACTGATTTAACGGTTGGCAACCGATTAAGCTGACCACACAGAAATCATGCAAAATAAAAATGTACAAGGCGTTCGTAAGAGACAATTAAATTAATACCTGAACTGTCAAGATTGTGAATATCTTATTTCAATTATCTCTATTTATTGATGATTTTTAAGTATCTAATAACCGCACAAAATAGATACAATGGAGATAAAATAGAGATTTTAACACCCATGCTCTCCTAAACCGAATGGTATATACAACCGTACTAAAATAAATTGTAATTAACGCGTCTTGTACATTAATCACATAAATATTGTACTGTAATCGTGCTTATTGACACTTGACGCCATCTCGTCGTGCAAATTGTGACTACAAATTGGTTCTGTATTTACAGTTTAGATAGGTTCTGCCTGTTGTGATCATTGTTCGTTTATGTTTAATTACGTGAATGCAAAAGATTTGGGATTAAACAATTACAATGAACGGTAAAAAGTGGTGATAATCGCTTCAAGGTCACCGTGGATTGTGCAGTTGGTAGTATACTACTATGATACTACCAACTTCGTAAAAACGCGTTTTTTTCGTTTCGCACCGACCCTTAAATGGCAACTACATTTTTCTCACACTGTTTTTGGTATACATATAATTTCATTATCTAAATGGTAGCGGAAATATTTTAAATAAAAAGACCATCAGAAAATTTTCGAGAAAAGGACGTTTGAAGATTGTATGATATTAATAACTTTAGGAAAAATAGCTTTTGTGAATTGAATATTAAATTGCGTTCTAGGTAGAATTAATTGCCCTGAAAATCTAACAAACAGAAGTTATCGATACTACCCTAATTTTCTTTTTCACGAAAATTTTATCATGTAAAGCGATAATCTTTGTGAATTACCTTTAAGACAGATCTATAAATTTAAAAACGTGACAAAAATGTTCTTCATTTATAGTATAAGAGGTAGGGCACGACTGGCGCTCCCACTCCCAACTCACCCGGCGCGAGACCTCGCCCCCCCCCCCCCCCTCCTCCCTAGGGCCGGCACTGCGCATGACGCATATTCAATAACAACGGAAAATTGAACAACATAACGTAACCTTACAATTTACAATCTCACACAACGTTGACAGCAAGAACATTTACAACGAAGTTACTTGCGAATCTAAGAGACAACAAAATTCACTTCAATACGGTGAAATTGGATAACCAACGATCACGTAATGACAAATAAGGAGTAGGTCAGGCGGTCTATGGGATTCCCAGCGGTACTTCCCCGGATATAGCGAAGGAGTGACAGACGCTGGTCGAATTAAGGGAACACTACTTGAATAGAGCGCGTACAAATAAGACGTGTGAATTACTGTTGTTTAAAAATATATAATTACAATATTAAACTGTGTTTCAAACCGTATTCTAACACAACCGATAACCGCTCGTCAGGATGAGTTACCTAAAAACCGAAGTGCGCATATACCGGTCACACCGGTGCACACTGGTGCGCACGTACCAGAAACCGGTTATCAGCCCGTTAAGTCAAGTACCTACAGACTTCAGCACCTAAGCAGACAACTCCGCACCAAATACACATTGGGCCAAACATTAATAATGGCTGGTTTGATGTATGCAGTGTCATACTGCCCCCTCGACTTGCGTTATTTGCATACGTGCCGTCATGTTGTTAAACAATCATGAGAGCCGTATCATGACAGGTGCCTTTTTGTCAAGAACAGCCTGTGTGAATTTCGCTGAGAACGACGCAATGCTGAAAATATAATGAAATAAAAAAATGCCTGCAAGTAAATGCATTTACACAAAAAGATAAGTGCAATAACTCAAACAAATGCAAATTATAATATTATAAAAAATTAAATTATGAAATTAGGAAAAAAAACTGAAAAAATAATTGTGTTCGATATGCCGACGACACCCCGATGGCTGCTGTTCGCTGCACTCTAAGCAGCCTCTCCCTTCTGTTAGCATACGCTAGGTATTCCACCCAGACCGGGGCAGCGTACAGCATTATTGACTCCGCCACCGATGCTAGAATTCTCCTCTTACTCGCTCGGAGTCCCTTTACTTCAGGCATGAGTCTGAGCAGTGCTCCGGTCGCACTTTCTGCGCTTGCGGCCGATTCGTCCATGTGCTTCTTCTACCTGAGATTCTGTTCAATGTGCACTCCCAGGTTTTTTTTACACTTCGCAAGGGCTTGATCGTCACTCTGCCTACCGAAAGCTCAACTGGGTCTTGCTTTAGTCTTCCGTAGAGCATTACCGCTTCTGTTTTGTCTGCGGCCAACTCAAGACGGTGCTCCTCCAACCAC
The DNA here is from genome assembly GCA_964023965.1 of Melinopterus prodromus. Lineage (NCBI taxonomy): Eukaryota > Metazoa > Arthropoda > Insecta > Coleoptera > Scarabaeidae > Melinopterus > Melinopterus prodromus. The sequence goes on along the minus strand of CAXIES010000667.1, from coordinate 94,722 downwards.
TCCACGATGCAAGCGATTGCCGCGTTTGCTCTATCTTGGACCTCAGCGCACTTTTTACCGGTTGCTATTAGCGCTAGGTCGTCGGCGAACCCTACCAATTCCACTCCTGGACCCTCCAGTCTCAGCACCCCATCATAGAAGACATTCCACAGTGTTGGTTCGAGAACTGACCCCTGTGGTACCCCGCTGGTAATAGACATTCTCTCCGTGGCTCCGTTGTTTCCTGTGAGCACCAACCACCTATTTATTATCCAAGTAGCTTTGGAGAAGTCTTCCAAGGTAGGGGCTGATGTCCCTCCTTTGTAACTCCGCCAAGAGCTGTTCCCACGCCACGGTCTTAAAGGCGTTTTTGACGTCTAGGGTAATCAGCATGCAGAAGCGCTTGGTTCGCCAGGTTCCCTGATTTGCCGTCTTTGTTGCTTCCTTGACAACCTTCACTGCGTCGACTGTTGAACGGCTTTCTCTGAAGCCGAACTGGTTGTCTGCTAGTGGAGCTTTGCTACCTAGCTCACGTTTGAGTGTGTTCACCAGAAGTTGCTCCAGGAGTTTCCCCGCACTGTCGAGCAGGAAAATTGGCCTGTACTTGGCTGGTGTTGACTTTCCGTTTGTCAACAGAACTAATTTGGCAGTCTTCCACTGGTCGGGATAAGTTCCTTCGGTTAGAATCCCGTTCATTACTTCGGTGACGTATTCTCCCGCTCGTGCCACCATGGTTTTGACCGCCTCTGGTGTTATACCATCGGGGCCGGGAACCTTATTCCCATTTATTCTGGCGGCTGCTTGTCTTGTTTCGTCAACCGTGAAAAGCTCTATGTTAATGTGCTCACCCGCGTTCAGCCATCTCTGGGTGTGCCGCGTTGGGTGCTCGGGAAAGAGTTCCTTGGCGATCTCTACTTGCGTCTAGTGTCAGGTTTGGTGGGGGGGGGCTCTGGCTTCCAGCCCTTGTTACTATTCTGTAACCTTCTCCCCACACATTCTGCTCCACTTCTTCTAGTACACTAGCACAGTGATTCTCCTTTGATTGAAGGATTGCTGCTTTTAGCATTTTTCTCGCATCTTTATAGGTTTCTTGTAGGTTTATGAACTCAGGTGCGTTCTTCTGTCCTCGTCATGCCTTTCCTTTTGGGACCTTCTTCTGGCTTTGATGCAGGCTCTCCTGAGGTCCGCTATCTCCTCGGTCCACCAGTAAACCGACCTTCTCCCGGGCCCTTCTCTTAGGGCGGTCGCGCATATAGCGGGTGTGGTGGATGTGTGATAGCGACGTGGCAGTGATATGGTAGACTGGCCAATGTAAACAAATGCATCAACGCCCACCAAGGTGATGCGGTTATGTAACTGTCGTGGTAGTAGATCGGATTGCACTCACCTCCCAATGTTTAATCTCTAGTGGCAAGCGCGCCAAGCGCCTCTCGCCGGCCACCGCTGCTGTCAAGAACCGAGAGCTCAGCTTCATGTGCCCTTTCGGTTTGTTTACTATATTTGTTTTGTTTTATGTTTATTGTGTTATGTGAAAATTGGTTTGTGATGAGTAACATATAAATGCAAGAAATAATGTATATGATAAACGACAGAAATATGTTCATAGTGAGTAAATATTAAAATCATAACCTATACCTATCCGATGACCTGTATCTTTTCAGATTCAATTCAAGCCACCCGAATATATTAAATGTTTGGAATAATAAGAAGCACACATTGGAACTTTCTAAATATAGCCAATTTTGTGGTGCAGTCATGCTTGACAACGACTATGACAATAACACTACGTTCAACAGGTTCGATATTGAAAATAGCTGCACCTGCATCCATTGTTTTTTTTAATTTCTACCACATTTACAACAAAGACGCAAAAGACATCCCGAAAGTGATTTTGGTTGCTAAATCTTGATCTCGGCTCTTGCGTTGGTATGTCCAAACCTGCCGTAAGCAATTATTTTCTATTATTTCAAGGTTAGATTTCACGAAGCAATTAACAGTGTTATATTTTCAGAAAATTCAATCCTACAAACCCCACCAATAAAATTTGAAACTGATCCTGTAGAGACAGAGACTGTCCGAACTAAAGGGAAAAATATAACGCTCCAATAAAAATTTTGCCGCAGAAGATATCAACGTTAAAGTCGTTAAGTTCAAGAAAAATAATTGTGTGCCTCATATGTGAATATTTTTTAGTTTCTTCTAAAATGCACAATTGACAAGATTAAGTTAACTGGGTTCTAGCAGAAACCACTATAGTAATTTATTAAAAACTCCTACAAAAGCGTATATAAAAGTTTAAATGTTTTTCTCAAAGGAAAAGCTACTGTTACAATAGTCTTCCACCAGATGGGAGGTGTCTACTAAGATAAGAATTTACATACTCACTTTTCATTAAAGAAAGTTTATTTTTGTTAAAATTAATAATTTTTGTAATTATTTATATAAACAAAACAATAATTGAATTCTCTTATGAATCTCTCCATCTCATCGGTAGAATTGATATGTGGAAAAATAATTGAATATACGTATAACATTAGTAATTGTTTTTATAACGATCCTATTCCCATATATTTTCAACAATTAAGTATTGACTGACAATAACTGTCAAATTAATATTTTCTTTCTATACCTAACTAGTAAATTGACTAAAAAACCTAAACATAAAAGCCATAATAAATATATGTACATTTGGAACACCATAATATGTAATGAATCTGCTCATTATTTAGGAAATTGGTGAGAATTCATACCAGTATCGGAATTAGCGCCATCTAGCGGACGTACCGCGCACTCTTATAATATTACAGTTTACATTCATATCTTACTAATCGCTTAGTAAGTATGGGCGACCTGTACGATTTGTTTATTTCGCTGTGGGATATGGGAATAATGTGGGAACGTAATGCAAGATTTAATTCTTCTAATGTGTGAAATTAGTATGAGCATCATGCGAAACAGTGCCATCTAGCGGACTATTACGATATTACAGAATAAGACACTGACGCAGTGGTGTAAGAACAACCTACCACGCGCTGCCTCTCGGCGCGCCGCCTAAGTGGGCGTTGAACCGCGCACTCGTCATTTTACAATCTAGCCACACTTATACCACCCCAATATCTCTTGCCACTACCACAACCACACTTCCACCACACCTGCTATATCGGCGACCGGCCTTAGGCATTGACGCCTCGCATAAAATCCGGATAGTACTGCATCCGTGCATGCAACCCAAGTAGCACTGTTTTGTTTTTACCGGTTTATAAATTTTTTTGTTTGGTGACTCTCAAGTGCACCTCAAGGTGCTCGGCATATAGGGGTGCGTCGGTCGTCGGTCAGAAGGATTAGTAAATTGGATTTGGAATTAAAAATGTTTAAAAGGAGTAGTGTCACTGGGTTAAGTACTGCGGTAAGAGAAAAAGGGTACTAGAGGATTAGTAGGTCAGAATGACAGAGCTTACGCCAATGTTCGCGTGAAGCGGCTACCTGAAAGGCTACTAGGTGAACAAGCGCATTTTATAGCCAATCTGATATGGGTCCGCGGGAGTTTCGCACGATGGAAAAAGGCGTATATTATTTGTAGAGCAATGAGTAAAATTAACGGCACGAACATATTGTAACACTATCCTCTCTATAAGGCTACCTGAAATTGAGGACGCTATGCCAGAATACTGCTTCATGGCACACGGTGCACCATCGCACCGAGCACGACACACAATTTCGTATTTGCAGCAAAATAGCCCCAATTTGATAGAACAAGACGATTATGATCTACTTCTCAGAAATCCAATCCCGCATTGCATACGGAATAATATTGTTTGGAGGTGGTGGTTTCGCCAATAGAATATTGCTTGCACAGAAACGTGCAATACGTTGTATGCTTGGAAAGAATCAGCGTGAACCCTGCAAACCGCTGTTCATATTACTCGACATCCAAACAGTGGTAAATCTGTATATAATAGAGGTATCAACATATGTCCATAAGAATAAGAACGAAATTATACGAAGGAATAACGTCGAACACAGTTACAATATTAGAAACCCCAGCATTCACATAGAAAACCATAGACTCACGTTGACTTCGAAAAGTCCAATGTTTCTGGGCATTAAAGTATATAATCACCTACCAACGGCAACAAAAGGCCTACGGACCGATCAATTCAAGCAACGACTGAGCAAGATACTGATAAGTGAACCGTATTATATCGTTAACGAATTTTTTGAGAGTCGGTTGTAGCAGTCTCCTTTTGCTTATACTTCTGCCTCCCATTCAGGTTTTTGCTATGTTTAATTTTGTTTTTGTTTTTTTTTTCTGTAATATTATTTGACCTGTCTTATGCAATGTATTTTGTCTTATAGATCAATAAACTCTATTTCTATTTAAGGGAACGCTTAGTCGAGTGCTGGAATCAGCTGTCTCAAAATCAAATAGCCTCCGCGATTAGACAATGGCGAAGACGACTGCAATAGACAGTCGAAAAGAATGGTGGTCACATTGACCGGTATTTGTAAAAATAAGTGATGCGTGTTGTTAACTTCAATTACACCCTAAATAAAAAAAGTCTAAATAAATAAGTAGTAAGTAAGTTAGTAATTAGTAAGTTTAAATAATAATTAAGTTATAGGTATTATTTTCATTATGTTTTATTTATCATTTTTTATTTATTTATTTAATAATAGCTTTTTCAATAATATTTTGCATACATTTATGTACATACATAAATGTAGCATATAAATAAACAATCTGCAAACTTCCAAGAAGCTTTTATTCCATCCTTTAATTTATTTAATCACGCAGTACATAGAACTAGATGCAAGTTCCCGCTAATTTTGGTCTTAATTTGACATTAAATCGATATTAAGTAACATAACAACTACGCAAAAAAAGTTAAAAAAAACGAAATTTCTGAATTTTGTTCAACTAACAAACATGGATTGAAAGTCTTTTCAGATTATTCTAAGAAAGCGAAACTTTACCCTAAATTAGCCAAATTCGTGACTCAAGATACGCGAGATCCAGATGGTGTAGGTCAAAAAGAGCACCTTGTTTACGACTCTATAAAACCGGTATCATATGGTAAAACCAAACAAATAAAACAAATATCCTTACCTACTAACTTGAATAGACTATTTATTTCATATTAAATTGATCCGATATTATCTGAAATTCCTGCATAGTTACACAAAGTATCATAACATTAGATTGTAACATCCTGTTATCGTAGATATGGTATGTTTTTATTCTTCAAACTATAAGCAATTCATTTTTTAAAGAAATATATAAATTAACTAAAAATTATGGAAATACCATAAAATTTTACCGTTTTTTTTTTGCCCACAGTCTATATTAAAAATCTGATGTGGCCAGCACATGACTTTATCATACAATATATAAAATTAATAGTTTAGCTGCATGAGAATCTATTTGATTGAGATCAGTCGTGTCTGCATTAAAATAAAACTAGTTAGCCAGGATTTGACAAAAATAAATTAATAAATAATTCCTTTACTAACAAAACAATATTAAATGCAACAAAATAATATTTATATTTATGGCGGAGATCAGCACACTTGTTTCCAAATTGCCTTGCTCTTCCACTCAACCCCTTAAACAAACTAGAACTAAGACATAATTGTACCAATAATATAACAATAATTCCGAGAACGTATCAAAACAAAAACAAACAAAACAATTACTCTAGAGTCTAATTACACGTAATTGCAGCAAATCCAACTGAACAAAACATCGCACATAGCCATAAAAAAATAAAAATTAAAACAGCCTGCGATGTGCGCATAATGCCTAAAGTCCCCCCTGCTGAGCAAACAGACAACACTTCACCTTTCCCCCAAAACTGTTGAACGATATTTTTTCATATTTTCCCTGAGACCATTGTATATGTGACTGACCTGGTAAGGGAATGACCATTTATACAGCTTAGCGCGATGGGCAGGTGGAGCAAACAAACACCTGAATCTTAAATTAAGGTTATGGACATCCGTTCTACAGCGTATCTTCCGCATGAGGTATTGTGGGGTCCTCTTGGATAGCAACTTATGCTATAATATTGCTGCATGCAACACCCTAGTGTTATTCATGTTCAACTACCCCAAATTGCCCAGCCCATTCGATACATGATCATACTTCCTCAAACCAAAAACAAACAGAACACATGCATTTTGGACACGCTGAAAACGCTGCCTATTCGACGCCGTCAGGCAAGGACCGTACATTGTATCACAATATGAGATATTTTTCCTATTGACAGTAGACATAGTGAGATATTGCCAAAACATCAGCATTTGATACTACCGGTACTGTCATTAGACTGAAAATATTTGGAAAATCGTGGCTCACTATATAGTATTATATGAATGCAGATGCGACCGATCTCGATGAAATAGAATTTGCTCTTGCAGCTAAACTATTAATTTTACCAAAAAATGCCGCAGACATAAATTATTCAGGATTTCCTCTACTTTAATTTATTATTTAACTATTTTGAGAAAATTACAGAAATGGCGGCTCATTTGACAAAATCCTTGAAAAATGCTTAAATCGTCTCCACACAAATCGAGTACACACATACACACACACATATACACACACATATACATACATACACACACAGACATTTTTTGTACCTTGGTCAAAAATGTTCAGGACCTATTTCCGCGAAAATCTCAAATTTTTTTCCCGGCACGATTACAATGGGCGCGTTCAGCGAACGCAACCGTTGCGACAGTTGCCGCAGCAGTTCGCTGAACGGTTCCGCTGACTAGACATTCAAACGGTTGTCAAATGGTCAACGGTTGTCAACGTGTTTGCGCTGACTTGTCAACTGTTGCGTTCGCTGAACGCTCCCATTACTTCATACTGCGTATGATAAAGTAAAAATACATTTAACGATCGCTTGTTTAAAATACAAAACTTTTGCTTGACTTTTTTTTACTTTATCATACGCAGTATGTAAAGTATTGCAATCGTGCCGAAAAAAAAAATTGGGATTTTAGCGGAAATAGGTCTTTTTGGGTCCCCTGAACATTTTTGACCAAGGTACAAAAAAAATGTCTGTGTGTGTGTACGTGTGTGTGTGTGTGTGTGTGTGTGTGTGTGTGTGTGTGTGTGTGTGTGTGTGTGTGTGTGTGTGTGTGTACTCAATTTTTGTGAATCCGATTCCGGAGAAACTACTAAAGGTATCGGCACGGAACTTCATATTTAGAAGTTTCATGACCAAACTTAGAGTTGAAAAGCTTTTGGTTCAAAAGGGTCCAAAGGAACTGGATGTTTCCTCTAAGCCTTTTTCAAGGATTTTAGAAATCAGCCGCCATTTCTGTAATTTCGTCAAAATAGTTAAATAATAAATTAAAGCAGAGGAAATTTTGAATAATTTATGCCTATGATATTTTTTGGTAAAATTAATAGTTTAGCTTTTTAGTTTATTCTAAGCCTTTTTCAAGGATTTTGGAAATGAGCCGCCATTTCTGTAATTTCGACAAAATAGTTAATTAATAAATTAAAGTAGAGGAAATTTTGAATAATTTATGCCTATAACATTTTTTTGTAAAATTAATAGTTTACCTTCAAGAGCAAATTCTATTTGATCGAGATCGGTCGCATCTGCATTGATATTGTGATGTTCGTGTGAGACCTCAGACAATTCTACGGGCGGGGATGGTGTTTGGGGTGGCGTAGCTCAAACGAAAACTACATGCTTCACTGATATTGACAACGTATATTGTATAAGTGACCTGGAGTGTCTTAAGTAACAGTCGTAATCGTAGTCGTAATAACAATAATGTAGTTGGCGTCCGATGCGGTGACCGTTGGCAGTTCCCCCCGGTCCCCGCACCAACCTGCTTGTTCAGCATTTGCGGCGCTCGCTTCGGCGTCTCTCGTGTCCGTCCTCGGCTTATTATACTGGGTGAGTCCATAGGCTCTTGGTATACAGGGTGAGTCTGTAGGCGTCCCTTCACACTCCCCCTTGTTAAAAACATCGGACCCCGATGTAGAGGATCAGCAACACTAGAGGTCCCTCAGCGACATCCGCTCGTGCATCCTGCAAATTCAAAACAAAACCAGTATCCTTTCCTTACACATTAAACTTATATCTAGAATTAACAGAACATCATTCCTAGGGATAGGAATGATGTAAACCAACTTATACTTATGATACGTATTTACGTATGTACTTATATTTAAAACTTGCGACCCTCAGCAACTAGTGCTGGAAACAAAAGGTCAGACTTATAGTAAAATACAATCCAAACTTTAATAAAAACTCTAAAACATTGAACTTTAAATCCTAAAAATACAACATTAAAATATTAAACTATTTAACCATGGTTCTAAAATTATTTGCGCGCGCCTAGTTATAATAATTTCCTTATTCTTCTCATAACTTACACATGTCATGTCTTGTCTTCAGACGAATTTAAACAATACTAACTTCAGTTCTAACATCTATACTCTCTTTTTTTTTACTACTTCTTTCCTACATAATAGGGAATTCTAACTTATCTTTCTTCGTTATCTTAATTCTTGGTTGTGTTACGCGTAACTTTATTCTTTCGCTCTTTGACCTCAATGGTCGGTATTTCATCTTGTGAAGCGTTAGCTTCTACGGATTCTAACTTTATTTCTATTTCTTTCTTTACACGACTTCTCTTAATACATTGGTACATTAACCAAAACACAAAAACACTCGTCAAACCTATAATGATGACATTACTAAAACAATTGATCGAATCGGACACACTGATTGCTCCCACTGCATGCACGACACCTAGTCCAATCAGTGCTGGGTTTCGAAATAATATTATTAAAACACAACTTGTCGTAAGAATATTGACACACTGAAACAGGTTGATTGAATGTTGACTGTAATGATGTATAAATGAATATGATTGCTTCTCCTCATTTGAATCAGGTTGCTCATTAAACTTAGGAATAAAATTAAAGTGCGGAACGCTGACGTTCCATTTTAGATTTAAGCATTCCGATGCGTTTCTGTAGGACAGCTGGTTTAAATGCTTAATCGGCGGCACATACAGTGTTTGTAATTTTGACCATAAAGCTGGAAGAATGTGGTATATTTGAAATGCTTTGCCGCCTGCAAAATCACATGGAAACACTTTATGAATTAAAGTAACTGACAATTGCCTTAAAGAACAGGAACAGGGAACTTGAACCTGTAACGCTCCGTGTAATCCAAACTCTTGCGTGTCGATTACTCGGCCAGGGTAATTGGCACATTCGAGTGTCAGATTACCTTTTGCTTGCACTATAACAAATTTTTCGGGAGCCACTTGTTGGACCAGTGTTTTATTATTCTGATAACAGGACATTATACAGGAAGCTACCAGGTCTGAGACAGATGCACCCAACGCCAACCTTGTAAAACAATCTACATTGCTAATCTCTACGTCACTCACTCTCGGTAACAAACAAAAGTTTTGGTTATCAATGTCGCATTCCTTCAATGATGGCCCAGCCAATATTTTAATCTGTTGTTCTGACTTAGCTATTATTACTTTATTATTACAAATTTTACACGTTTTCTCATGCCAAGCAAAGGGGATACAATTCACCTCAAACAATTGCCAATGGTGATCGCTCTTTCGCACAGGTATCCTTAACGTAACCAACAAATTATCAGGAGTCATGGAGCATTCTGCTATTTTTAACCGTAAATAGACAGACACGTCCTCGGGTTTTATTACTAACTCGTGACCTTGTTTCTCAAGTGTTTGTTGCAAAAGGATTAAATCTCGCTTTAAAGTATCAGGCTGAATTACTTCTGTAGGAATATAAGCGTGTCTACACTGATTTAAAATTTGCTGGTATGTATATAGATGAATAAATTCTAATTTAGAAAATACTTGATTTAAAGTTAATTGTAGGACCATTTGGTACTCTTGTGAAGTATCAGCGATATAACTTTGAATCTTTTGTAGCGTTTCGTTTGCTATTAATAAACTGTTCGAATGCTGTGTGATAACGTTCTCTAATTTTTCTTGATACTGAGATATACTATTAATTAAACGAAGCAATTCATGATGGTCATTATTTTCAGATATTCTAACATTTTTTACTACCTTCATCAAATGCTCTTGGTTGGTGATGAAAGGTTCCGCTGAATGTTTGGACATTACTCCACAACACCAGTTTAGGGCGTCTCCCAAAAAATCCAAAGCTCTGGGAAATCTGTGCTTAACTGCCTTGCTCCTCCCTAACCCCTCTTCTATGATCTGTAGATACCGTGAATATTGTTCTTCCATTTTGTTTAGATAGAGTTCCAATTTGCACTGCTTGCTCGGACCATCTCTGGCACAAGAATTTGTTGGAGTTCGAATGGTTAGATTCAGCGTTGGCGCTGACGTATAATAAATCAAAGGAACCGACGATTCGTATACATGTACATGTGATAATTGCGTCCAATATACTCCGGACACTATATCGACTGATGTTACTATTTTTATCAAACTGATTATTATTAAAACGACGGTGACCATGGTGATCGCATTGAGTACTGGTTATTAATTATTCAATATTTTATTCAAAAATGCTTTCGCTTATGTGTGCCTATCGTTTAATTTACCTTATTAAGCAAAATTTGTTTCGATAACCTACTTACAAAGCGCGCGCGTGGTATTTCTTCATACGACTTACGTGCACTGTATCTAAAACGTTTTTGTTGGCTTTTTTCATTCTTATTTCGTAATTCACCTCATTAATTTTTCTATTGACTTTGTAAGGCCCATGCCATCTTGTTAATAATTTCTCTGACTTGCCTACCTTACGAAATGGTGTATAAATGAGTACTTCTTCGTTTTCCTCATAACCGACTGACTTACGGCCCTGATCGTATCGTCCTTTTTGTATAACTTGCTCATTATTTATTCTTACTAATGCGTTTGACCTAACATTTGCTATTCTTTCTAAAAATTCTCTTACAGTTTCATCTTTACATACATCAATACCTAAATCTGCATCGAATGGTAATTTAGCTTCTCGACCGTACATAAGCATGAAGGGTGACTCCTTAGTAGTGGCTTGTTTAGAAGTATTGTATGCGAACGTAACTAAGGGCACATAGGAATCCCAATTTTTTTGATCAGTCCTCGTATACATTGCAAGCATAGTTGCCAAGGTACCATTAAAATGCTCTGTTAAACCGTTGGTCTGCGGGTGATACGCGGTAGTGAATGTTGAGCGCGTACCTAAACTTCTCGTTAGTTCAGTAATCAAGTTAGCCATAAAACATTTACCCCGATCGCTTAAGAGTTCAATTGGACATCCATGACGACAAATTATATTTTCTACCAAAAAATCACTCACACACTTAGCGGTGCCTGTTGGGATTGCTTTTGTTTCGGCCCACTTTGTGGCATAATCTAGAGCGGCTATAATGAATGTATTTCCACTTTCCGATTTTGGGAAAGGACCTAGAAGATCTATACCAATTCGGTCGAACGGTTTTCCTACTTTTAACGGCTGCATTAGACCTGAAGGGCCTTGGTGCGGATGTTTTCTTTGCTGACGAGAAAGACATGTTTTTACATATTTCTCTATTTCGTTATTCATATTTTCCCAGAAATACCTAACTTTAATTTTTCCCATCGTTTTTGCAAGACCTAAGTGACCTCCGCTTAATGGATCATCATGAGCTCCAAATAATATTTCTGACTTTAAATTTTCTGGTATTACTAATAGTTTATTTGGCCGGACGGTGTAAAATTCTTTTTGTATAAAACATTATTCTCAACTAAGTAGCTACGCGATTTTTTGCAAGTTTTATGATCAGCAGAATCAGGATTTTGTATGGCTTCTAATAATTCTAACAGGCTGGGATCTTGTCTCTGTAACTCCGCAATGTCCATCGGAATTATACTTAACACTGCAATCTCGTGAGTATCTGAGTCATTCGGCTCTAGAATAGGATTACGTGATAAACTATCTGCGTCAGTATGATGTTTACCACTCTGACACGATGTCATAGTCAAAATCCTGTAACTTAATAACCCACCGTCCCAACCTTGATGTCATATTTTGTTGTTTATGGAGCCAACACAGCGCGTGGTGATCGGTAACTACCCGAAATTTTCTACCCCAAAGGTAATTTCTGTAATGGGCCATTGCCCAAACCAAAGAAAGACACTCCTTCTCTGTTGTATTATATTTCATTTCTGCGTCAGATAATCGTTTAGAGGCGTATGCTATCTGATACGTTTCCGTACCATCGGTCTGCAATAAAACAGCCCCCAAACCATATCCACTCGCATCAGTATGCAATTCTGTAGGTAAATCCAACTTAAAATGTCGCAACACTGGGTAATTAATTAAACGTTCTTTCAGATTGTCAAGCTTCTTGCTCTGCGTCATTACAACAAAATTTAATATTTTTTCGAGTCAGTTGAGTTAGCGGTCGCGCGACGTCGGCAAAATTTTTAATGAATTTTCGGTAATAATTAGCTAGTCCTAAAAACGATTGTATATCTTTCACGCTTTTTGGTGTAGGAAAGTTTAATACTGCTGTAATCTTGTCAGGATCTGGTGACAGTCCCTTAGACGAAGCTACATAACCTAATATTTTTATCTCTTGGTATCCAAACGTACATTTTGATGGTTTTAATTTTAAACTTGCCCGTCTTAATCTATCAAAAACTTCCTCTAAATTTCTACAATGTGTCTCAAAATTATCAGCCTTAACTACCACGTCGTCCAAATAAACTAGACACGATATCCACTTTAATCCCGCTAGGACTTCGTCCATACACCTCTGAAAACAAGCCGGACTCGAGGCCAAGCCAAATGGTAAGACATTAAATTCAAATAACCCGTCGGACGTCACAAAAGCTGTTTTATGTCTATGTTTTTCGGCAATATTTATTTGCCAATACCCTGAAAATAAATCCAGGGTTGAAAAGAAATGCGCCCCTTCCAAATAAAACAAAATGTCGTCAATTACTGGTAACGGATATGCATCTAATTTAATAATTTTATTTAATTTTCTATAATCCACACAAAATCTCCACTCGCCAGTCTTCTTTTTTACTAATACTACCGGACTACAGAATGGGCTATAAGAGCGTCTAATTATACCTGCATCCAACATTTCACGTACTTGGTCCCGAACTATCTGTCTTTCTTTATGCGCCACTCTGTATGGTGGTTGGTGAACTGGTTTTGCGTCTCCTGTTTCTATTGTTTGTTCACAGACATTTGTTCTACCTAACTCATAATTACTACGCGCAAAAATGTCTTCGTAATCTCGTAATAAAGTTTGTAATTGTCTTTTCTGCTCTCTATCTAAACTAGGATTTATATTTAGATCCGATTCGAACTCTTTTATTGATAAAGATTTTGATACACAGTTATCCTGATCATTACCTACCGAAAGGTGGGCAGAAAGGCCTATTTCATCTAACTGTAAGTATGGTTTATCGCAAATCTCTATCATGGTTCCTAGCTTGGCAAAAATCTCTATTATAATTGTTCTATCGCTCATATTCGTTACATAAATATAGGGAATTGGTGTTAAGTAAAAACGTTCGTTGATCTTAATGGCATTGCATTTAAACAAATTCTTATTGGGTTCAAAATAACAATGTGCTGGCAATTTTGCAGAGTATTGTACCGCTATTTTTTGAGTCGTCATAGGTTGTATCGTGATACGTTCTCGTGGTGTGACACGACTTGAAATTGTTGTGTCTGCTACATTTTCCACACACGTATTTTCCTTTGTGTCAAAATGCAGAATTGCAGTTTCACCGTTACTACGTAGCTGAAGGCTACGTGTTAAGAAATTAATATTGACGCCATAACGACTGTTGAAATCATTTCCAAGAATAGCTTCGAGTTCAAAATTTTTGATTACTAAAAACGTATGCGAAAATTCTAAAGAATCCACAGTGAAATTAATATTAACTTTACCTAAAATCCATAAACAATGACCAGAAGCAGATTTTATTTGCATATAATTTGATGGAACAATTGAATTTTTATTTGTTATGAATTTAGAATGAATTAAACTAACACCTGCTCCTGTATCGATCAAAAAATTTATCTCTCTATTGAATACTTTGCCTTTTATTTTGACTAATTCTATTGAGGTAACTGTTGCACAACTGTTTGGTCCTAAATTTTTTAGTATTCTTTTTCTGACTCTACAATTTATTTTCTTATGAGTATAACTTTTACAAAAATAACAATGCCGCCTCCGCCTAACCCTATTTTTGTCAAACGTTTCTACTGTGGTCCGTTTTTTGACCAACAGTCCCGTGCATAATGTCCTGGTTTACGACAGTGATAGCAAATTACGCGACCATCAGGTGTCCTACTCGGTAAATTATTTCTCGGTCTATTCGAATTATTTATAGGTTGCGACCTACCTTTTTCTTGGAGTTGCCATTGGAGGTCCTCGATTTTCCTTCTCAGCTCCTCCATCTCCTGCTGTTCGGTGATCCTTCTTCTATCCCTCGGTTGGGCACCACTAGGTCCTGCTGATTGATCCTCCGAACCGCCTCCTCTTCGTTCCGCCAACAGGTATGACGTGGCTTCACCTTGTCTTAGATTCCTTCTTAGCTCCTCCACTGTATTGTTGTTAAGCATGTTGACCCTCTCTATGATGTTTGGCTTCAATCCTCTCAAAATGTACCTAACTTTCTCTGCCTCCGCCATGTCAGGTTTGATCTGGTGACACAAGTTGAGAACAGCATGGAAATAATTCCACACTTCCTCCGTCTGTCCTTGGGTTCTTGTCGAAAGTTCAAACTGTAGCTGGGAGTTGATGATTGGATTTTTGAACGCGTCCTTCAGCTTTTGGGATACCTGGACATAGTCGTCCATACCTTGACTATCCTCGTTTGTTTCGTACCAATTTAGGGCTGCTCCTTCCAAATAGCACGGTAATTGGAGCGCCTTCGTGTTCTCGGTCCATTTATTCGCCTTAGCCGCTCGTGAATAGATCTTCAAAAACTGTTCGACGTTTTCCTTCGCACCGCCCGCAAATTTCGTTGGCCTCACCATCGGTATTTTTTCGTCTTCCGTATCACTTGTGTCGCTCATCTTCGTTGCTGGATTCTTCGGTTCTTCTGCTTCTCTTGTTTGGCTTCTAGTCTTCACCATAGACCTTTTTTACTCGGAATACACGGCGTGCCTCCACCAATTGTGATGTTCGTGTGAGACCTCAGACAATTCTACGGGCGGGGATGGTGTTTGGGGTGGCGTAGCTCAAACGAAAACTACATGCTTCACTGATATTGACAACGTATATTGTATAAGTGACCTGGAGTGTCTTAAGTAACAGTCGTAATCGTAGTCGTAATAACAATAATGTAGTTGGCGTCCGATGCGGTGACCGTTGGCAGTTCCCCCCGGTCCCCGCACCAACCTGCTTGTTCAGCATTTGCGGCGCTCGCTTCGGCGTCTCTCGTGTCCGTCCTCGGCTTATTATACTGGGTGAGTCCATAGGCTCTTGGTATACAGGGTGAGTCTGTAGGCGTCCCTTCACAATATGAAATTACATAGTAGCCAGGATTTTGACAAATATTTTTTTGTGTTGTCACATGGTTGTCACATTCGAAAACAGCTGATCTCATCAGAGGTTGGAGAACCACTATGGAACGTGCCGCTGTAGTGCGCAAAATTATAAAATACAAATTTCAAATAAAATAAGACCACCAATTTGATTGTTTGTTGATAAGAAATATCAACCCGTCTTTATATCTAATTCTAAAAATGATCAATTACGTTTCTCCTTGAATACCTTACCGTCGATAAACCTGTTTTCCATCTATACCTCCATTGGCTATGGTAGGCCTGGGGTGTCCGTCACTTCCGGCGCGACGTCACATCTGGTCTTCGAATCCTGAAGATGTAACTGAAGCACCAAATTGGCGACATTGGGCACCCCCCTTATGGTCTCCATTTGAGTGTTTTTCCATTGAGTGTCCATCTTACTCCTTGGCTATACCGTACTGATGAGGACTAATAGTCCGAAACACGTGTCTACGGTTGCTTCTTCGTATGATGGAATTGCCCGACAAATTACCTTTCTCCTTGAATACCTACCATTAAATTCGATTCTGCAATACATTTGCATGAAAAAAATACTACCTTTTTGTTCTAAACACTTGAATTTTAGACCTTGACATATCTAGATGGCTGGTAAATAAACAACTTGTAGCGTAACCCAGGACGACTAGCTGTTTTCTGTTAATACTTTCCGGGGCAAGTTTATTAGTGTTAATAATAATGCTATTATTAACGATGTTTTTGAATGAAGAATTTTAGTTTTTAACACAAGTTATAAACCAGCCTGTATAATATAAGAATGTGCTGCATTGTATACGTGTGACCTCATAATACGAGAGACACCTTCTAGGTCATCTAGCAGCCTGGCCATTATCCAGAATACCTACATGCTAGCGACAAGACAAACAAGCAAAGCGTGGCTCGTATTTGGTTAGCAAATTAACTGATGTGTCCTCAAGTATAAAGAATATTACACTGACAAACAACTTATTAGGTAACCAGTCAAACTTATTCTTTCATTCGAATATGTCCCTCATTCGTACAATAATTCTTATCTGTGATTAGATAACTCTACAAAATTTAAGATAATGTGGTCTATCGTCACGGTTTATCTTTTAGTTTTAAATAAAGTACGAGAATGCGTGAAATGTTAGTAGGTGCACTGTTTATATTAATAACAATAGCGAACGGAGAAGAATGTACTGATGGTTATCA
Organism: Melinopterus prodromus; assembly: GCA_964023965.1. NCBI lineage: Eukaryota > Metazoa > Arthropoda > Insecta > Coleoptera > Scarabaeidae > Melinopterus > Melinopterus prodromus. The sequence continues at coordinate 77,993 of CAXIES010000667.1, read as the reverse complement.
TATAAGTGACCAAGAAGGAAGATGTATAGATTGCACATGCGACAAAATTGGATCCATCGACAACATATGTGACAAGCAATCAGGAAAATGTAATTGTAAACCAGGATTTCTTGGGTAGGTATGGTACAACAAGAACATATTTTATAATTCGAAGCTCTGATGAAATTGCTTTCTGGGTGGAAATCGCGTTGATGACTTTGAAGCCGACGTGTTGTACTCTGTTGCAAGAGCCATCTTCAGGACTAAGTATAAAACCAAGTGCTAAGAAGATACGTCGTCCGTTGGGAAGGGTCTTGATATATGGGTGGAGTGATAATACCAGATAGTATTTGGTGACGGGGGGTGTCGAAGGGGTACGGGTAGAGTTATCGGGTTGGGGTAGGGTTACTATGTACTGGACTAACAGGTAGAAGCGATTGGGTCAAGACCGATTACCGATGCCATCCGTTACGAAACCACAAAATATCCTTAAACGTGGCAAACCCCCATACCAAATCATTCCTAGGCTGAACTATCCGCTCTCAAATGACTAAAATCCAACAATGACATCGTCATCCTCAAAGCTGACAAAGGCAACACTTTTGTCATACTTCGCATCCAATTCTACGAGGAAGAAATGAATTTTCTGCTCAGCGACCCGTCATATCGGATCCTGCCTATCCCGTCAAATTGCAGACGTTAAACATTCTCCCATCCCAAAAAAATGCACAACAATCCTTAATTCCGAGAGACTCCCGACCTCCTAGACTGTATAATTTACCTAAGATCCACAAACCTAATATTCCGCTACGTCCCATAGTTAGCTCAATTGCCAGTCGTACCTATGCTCTCTCCAAATTTCTTGCCAACATCCTACATAAATATATCGGTAACACGGACTCCTTCATCCTCAACTCCCAACATTGTGTCCAAAGAATCCAAAACCACACCCTGGACCCCCATGGCCTCCTGTTAAGTTTTGACATTGAGCCCTTATTTACCAGGGCGCTAATCCAAGATTCCATCACCATAGTTACCCAACTCACACCTGATAACCAACCTTCTTGTTACGCTGAAATGGTAGATCTTGTCTATCTTCCACTTAGCTTCAGGTCCGAGGCAAGTTCTATGAGCAAGTTTCGGGAGCTGCCATTGGTTTATCCTGGTCCCCTGTTGGTGCCAACATTTTCATGGAGGCGTTTGAACAACACATCATGGAATCTTTGAACAACACAACCACAAGCTCAAATGCTGGTGCAGATAGACGACACATTCGTAATCTGGCCACATGGACGGCAATCCTTAAACAATTTCGTCGACTTTCTCAACCAGCAACACCCAGATATACGCTTCACCATGGAAGTGGCAACAGACGGTTCTCTCCCTTTCCTCGATGTCCTAATTACGCACATTCGATCCTGCAACCGTGACCCACCTTGTATAGGAAAGCCATCCACATTGATACGCACCTCAATGCCAATTCCCACTATCACCCCGCTCAGAACGAAGCCGTGATCAACAACCTTGTGAAAGGAACAATTTCTATGACCCACCATGGACCCACCTCACAAACCTCCAACATGAACCATAGTAAAACTACAACAAGTAGACCCAATCCGGCAAATATTTCGTGAAGATTCTGAGGGCGCATGCGTGGCCTGGCGTGGCCGCGGCTCATATTCACCATTTTCCCGTAAGATGGCGCTAACTTATTTCTGCATGCATGTTTTGTGCTCAAACACAATATTAGCGAATTTCGCACTCAGTTATCGAGAGGGAATCTTTAAAACGGTATTACATCGAATTCACAACTTTTAAGTCATTTATTTCATATCTGACGTGTGCTGGCGTTCTAGTAGTGGCGCCATCCAGTATCATTTTAACGAACCATATCGAGAAGGGCGACACTGAATTATCGAGAGAGAATATTTAAACCCGTATTATATCGTTATTAAATAAATAGTGATAAAAATCACTTTATTCTTAATAAATTCTTATTTAATAGCAGTTCCATATTGCATGCGCCATCTAGTGTCCTTTAACGAACTAAGACCGCATCCGTTCGATATATCTGAAAAGTTGGGACGCCGACATCAAAGGAGCCGACTGCTAATGCGTTTACTTGTTGTAGTTTTAGTATGCAGAACTTGACCACTTAACCAAAGGCCTATCCACAAACTACTATCCCAAGTCCTCAATAACTAAAACCATTTCCCGACGCTTAAACCCAACCGATACCACACCTCATCAGCATAACGATGTTCTAATTGCAACCGCTTCCTTCCTTGCGTCTAGAGTACGACAGTTCGTATCGGACGCATCCTCCGCAAATACAAAATAAAGCCGATATTCAAACCCTTTTCCAAATTCCGTTGGTGAGTTCCTTCCTCTTCTTTCCCCTGGGATGTACCGGATCCCATGTGCTTGTGGAAGTGTCTATATTGGCGAGACGAAGCGATCAGTTAGCGTCCGAGTATCAGAGCACGAGCGCTGCACTAGATTGCAACGAATGGCTGGTTCGGCTCTCGCTGAACACAGATAGAACACTGGACATGAAATCCTATTTGCACAAACCAAAATCCTCGCCCGTGAATCCCATTACTACCATAGATGAATCCGTGAGTCAATAGAAATCCTGACACCCCTCCAATATCAATAGAGACGATGGTTTTCAGTAGCATCATCCTTGGAAATCGGTCTTTACCCAACCGCATCTACCTGGCAGTCCACTACCTGGTAACCCTACCCCTGCTAACCCGACATCTTTGATACCCCCCCCCCCCCCACTCCAAACACTATCAAACACCATCTGGTGACATCACTCCACTCATATATAAAGACCCTTCTCAACAGACGACAGTATCTTACTTAACCTAAGTATTATGTATTATGTAGTATACTTACCCTAAGTATTATGTAGTATACTTACCCTAAGTAAACGACAGTATCTTCTTTGCACTTGGTTTCATACTTAGTCCTGAAGATGGCTCTTGCGAAACGTCGACTGCTTCAAACTCACCGACGCGGTTGCCACCCGGAAATCCATTTATCATTGACTCAGACCGCGGAAGTCTACAATCTATATAGATATTACAAGCTCTGATGAACGTAGGCAATTATTATAAATGTGGTACAAATCCACTACATTATTAGGATGCCCCTTAGGCCAGGTTTTTCTTCAACGCCAGTTTAAACCCTAAACCGAATTTCCGATTGAAAGTGCAAACCGGACGTCAAACGTCCGTTTTCAAATAGGTAGGATCCATCCCAGGTTTACACAATTATAAGAATTAGATGGGATTGCATGAAAGAGGTTCGTGTTGTACAACTGTAGTGATCACTGCTACCACTACCCCAAAACCCACTCTAAAGCCTAGTTTAGACCAGGGCGACAGCAACATGCAACAACATTGGACCAGATATGTACTGCTGTTGTTGACCATTGAAATTCAAATACTTTTGACCAGGTCAGGTCAATCACAAAAACAAACACGCTACATGCTGCCCACTGGTGCCCAAGTGTAAAGCCTAGTTAAGACGAGAGCAACATCGGGCAACATGTGGTATGAAATATGGTTCTTTTGTGTTGGGGCCTGACCTCGTCGAAGGTCTTTTTATTTCAGTTGTCAACAACAGTAATATATCTGGTCCGATGTTGTTGCCGGTTGCTGTCGCGCTGTGCCCCCTGGTCTAAACTAGGCTTAAATGAGTCTTAATAGATTGCAGCTGTTAAAAAAAGTAGCAGTGTTGTGTATGCTTTTACAATAGATCAACTGTTTGATGTCATGTACTAAGTCTACTATTTTATTACAAATATCTATTTTATTAAATGCATTTATCTTAAGAGAAAGAAAGGAAGTACTTTATACAAAAGTTGTTTGGCCGATCATTTTCACAACGAAATATTATATATTTTTTAATGGAATATCATCTATCTCATATTATGAACACTAAGCAAGTTATTTCTCCAAATGTGTCAAGTTGTATCCGTGTAAACTAAACGAATAGTATAACGGAAAACCGTGTTATTATTGGGTTAATAGAGCCTCAAATAAAAGCGCCAACTAGTTAGACCTTTTTATTTCTTCCAATATTTCGCCAGTAAATTCTGGCTTCTTCAGGGAACTAAAAACAAAATTACACAATACATGAACATGACAGCAATACAATTTAAAACGGTCGAAAGATACCAAATAACAGTCTCAGCACATAGTCACAATAATCGACGATAACGGCATTTAACAGACAAAGACAGGATCGAATGTACCAGTGCAAACGTTCAACTAGGACTGAAGTCCTCGACAAGGTATTATTTCGCTTTCGTATGAAATTTAAACTGCACCACAACCGGCAACATTCGAATGTCGCAAATAAATCAAAAAGTAAAATTGTCAACCCAACAAACTGACAAAGTTATTAAACGCCTACACTATACCACAATGACATACACGACAAAAAAACACACAAAATGAGTTGACAAGAAATTTTACAATCTTCCATCCTCTTAAAAAATCTAAATTTAAAAGAAAACTGCAATGTTGCTCAAATTTTCTGTGTCCGATCGCATGTTCATTGCATTATTCGTCCCTTTTATTCCAATCATCTCAAAGAAAGCCTTTCACAGAGGTTACGCTTTTTAAACAATATGCTTACGTTGTCGAAGTCAATATTATGGCTGTTATTTATGGCATGTTGAGATAATGCGCTAGTTAGTTTATTATTTCTAATGTAAAGTCTGTGCTGGCTCATTCTTGTTGTCAACCAATTGCCGGTTTGGCCTACATAACTAGCATTACAATCCGCACACGGCACACAATAAACGACATTAGACATATACTCCGATGGAGTTTTCTGTTTAAGGTTGGTAATTTCCCACTGCTGTTTCTTTACCAATCTTAAACAGAAAACTCCATCGAAGTATATGTCTATTGTGTACCGCATGCTCACCGAAGAGGGTCAATCTTTTCTTCATCTTCTGCTGGAAATCAACAACCGTATCCTTGCACATGGAAAGCTTCTCGACGATCATAGTCATGCTCTAAAGGAGGTTAGTACCACATTATCGGAATACAAAACATCCGTAAAACATCCAAAACATGCGAAACGTCCTGACGTAAACAAGCATTCCTGCGACATCTATAAAGGAGAAGCTGAACCTCTAAACAAACCATCAAAGCTGTTTTCTGCTGTCACCAAAAAAACTGAAGCCGCTAAAAACCATCACGAGGTGACGGGCCCTGTTACCGTCGAACAACTATCGGCAGCGTTAACCGACGCTGATCCAACTAATATTCATACCCAGGGCTTTACTGTCGTTAAACATAAGAAGGATAAAAAGCGGCAACGCAGTATAATCGTTGGTACGGCTCCAGTGACTGACGCAAATTTGAAGGCACTTGTTGCGGAGAAACGAGCGTGGTTTCATGTCTCTCGTTATCCTTTGGCGACTTCTGCCGCAGAAGTGCAGGAAATGCTGACCAAGAAGTTTGTACGATCTGATTTTATATGCGAGAAAATTACTACTAATCATCCCAAACCTACATTCTCCTCATTCAGGATTGGCTCAGATTTTTCACTGTTGCAGCAGTTACAAGACCCCTCCGCGTGGGCAAACGGCATAAATGTCTAGATATAATTTTTTTCGGAAAGCACCGAATCTCGAGCGGAACCGTTGAACGAAAACATACATGTCAATAAAGTGGAACTTCCAAGCCACCATAACGTGTCAATATTACATTTAAATATAAGAAGCTTAAGGTACAAAGTTGGTGAGCTTGAAGTCCTACTTTCCAGCAATAGCCCCGATGTAATTGTATTATGCGAACACTGGCTTTGTGACGATGAAATAGTTTTTGTAAAACTTAAGAATTACGTTTTGGCCGCTACCTTTTGTCGAAAGACCACGCTGGGCGGTGGTGTATGTATTCATGTACGGACTGGCGCAAAGTTCAAAAATTTAAAATTGCAAACGTTGTTGAACACCATTTTGAATGCGCTATCATTGAATTGAATCTTCATGACGTTTTCATTAAAGTAATAGGAGTCTATAGATCCCCTAGTAGCGATGTTAGTATATTTTTGGATAAACTAGATAAAGCACTTGAAGCTATGTTTTCGATTGACCTGAAAGTTGTACTTTGCTGTGATAGCAATATAAATTTATTAAACACAACGGCGAGTTCTACGAACTTCTTGAATCTCCTAGCTAAACATAATCTTTTTTGTATTATCCATGAACCGACTCGTATTACTAACAATAGTGAGACTCTTATAGATAATATAATTACAAACATTCATACATATAATTCTTACGTATATCCTACAGATCTATCTGATCATACCTATCAGCTGTGTAATTTGGAAGTCAATTGTACTCATATCTCCAAACCTATCATGTTTACAAGATCATTTGAGAATACCAATTTGGTCCATTTCAACTCGCTTTTATCCAACTGTTTGTGGGAGAAAGTGCACACTGCAGCGTCATTCACAGAAGCATTCGACAATTTTTATAGTGATTTCCTATACTGCTTTAACGTGTGTTTTCCTCTTAAACAACTGAAACCACGCAGGGCTAACGATAAATGTTGGCTAAATCGCAATGTTATACATGCGTCACAATACATGAAAAGTCTGTACTCTCGTGACAAGCTGCTTAACGACGAAGAGTTTCACAAAGGTTACGTGGCAGCTAAAAAAGATTATCAAAATTACCTCCGCGGAGAAAGAAAGTCGTACTACGATGGTAAAATACAAAATTCATCTAACCCATGTCGCACTGCTTGGAATATAATCAATCAACACTTAAAGCAGCAAAAGCAGGAGGGTGACACTGTTAAAATTGAAACTAAATCCGGCATCCTTACTGCTCCCACTAACGTTGCTAACTACATGAATGACTTCTTTATCAATGTTGCGAAGAGTAATCATACGGGTACCGTTGAGTACCGCAGTCATTTTAATGAGTTAACTATGTTCCTTAAACCTAGTCAAGCGAGTTGTCTAACATTGTGTTCTGTCAGAAAAATCGACACTCTTCAGGTGTAGATGGAGTTCCTGGTCTTGTTTTGACGTCGTGTTATCGGATGTTGAATTACCGCTCCTGTATCTCCTGAATAGATCTCTGAGCGAGGGTCAATTTCCGGATGGTCTGAAAACTTCAAAGGTCGTACCAGTGTTTAAGAATAAGGGATCGAGAAAGGATGCTCAGAACTATCGACCTATCGCTGTCCAGAACCAGCTAGCCCGGATATTTGAAAAAACATACTACAGTAGGATCTTAGATTTTCTCGTTAAGACTAATTGTCTGTCTCATGATCAGCACGGCTTTAGACCAGGGCGAAGCACTGAAACTGCCTTAATTGCTGCTATAAATCACGTTTCTCAAAACCTAAACGACGGTAATGTCACTGCCGGACTGTTCTATGACTTCAGCAAGGCCTTCGATGTTATAAATCATGGGATACTTCTGCATAAAGCACACGCCATGAGAATACGGGGACTTGCTAACAACTGGCTTTCGTCGTACCTAGCCAATCGCAACCAAATTGTGATGCTGAAGTGTGGTACTATCGGGACCAAAAGCAATTTCCTGTGGAGTTCCGCAGGGCAGCCATCTAGGACCAATATTGTTTTTAATCGCCATCAATGATTTACCTAGTTTGTTTCCCGATGACACAAAACCACTGCTTTACGCTAATGACACCAACTGTCTCTTGTCATCGGAGTCTCTGTGTGACGCTATTCGTTTGGCTAGCGCAACCACGGATGTAATGACGGAGTGGAGCAGTGCTTAGATATAAATTCTTCTAAAAAGTCATTAATGCAATTTTTGCCGAAAAATCGTTCACTTAGACTGCTTACACACGTAGACGCTGTATGCGAGACGCGCGCGTCTGAGATTCAGCTAATACATGTGGTCAAATGGAGCCTTTCATACGGCGACGCGCAATGGATATAGCTTTGCGATACTGAATTTTCGAATGTCAACTTTTCAGCCGTCGGCTGCGAATATCGTGACGGGATACCAATTTTACATTGCAGTATATGGAGCCGTTCAGACGCGCATACTGCCGCGCAAAGTTTTCAATCATAGCATAGGCGTGTGGAGATGGGGCAAGGGTAGGCAGTTTGGTAAAAAGTGTCCCTATGCGAGGATCTTACAATGGAGCGGTTTATGTTCGACCACAACGTCATCGACTGTCGTTTTTTGGTGGTATTCTTTTTTGCACAAGGCTGCAGACACATTATTCACTCGTGACGTGTTAACTCGTGTTGTCACGTCTGATCTCACTGACACGTGACCGTCAGATCATGATAACCGGACGAGTTATCTCGTGTAGACACGAGTTAAGACGTCAGGTATGAATATGGTAGCCGTAATTTTATTGTACCGTGTTAACACGTCAGGTTGGAAGAAGGTGGCGGTAATTTTCTTGCCACATGGTTCTCCTTTTGTTTTATTTTTCTTCTTTGCAAGCCTTCAAAACATTTGGCGTTACCCCAGATCCATATTTATCGCGCACGGCACTGTAGTCGCAAATGACACAAGACAGCTGTCATCAAATATGGCCGCCTTGCATACAGTATCCAACAGTATTTGCGTCGCATCGCATCCGAATTCCGTATCACGGATGCAGAATTTCGCATACAGCGTCTACGTGTGTAAGCAGTCTTAGGGAGAGCTGGTTGATACGCATGAATGGAAATACTATACACCAGCGGGAATCGGCGGACTTTTTAGGCCTGACGATATACCATAAGATCACTTGGGAAGCCCATTGTTCTAGACTATGTGCTAAACTTTATGCCTTTAGGTATCTTTTCAGGAGTGTCAAACAAGCTGTCTCCCTTCCAACTATGAAGCTCCTATATTACGGTCACGTGCACTCCAGACTATCTTACGGAATTATTTGCTGGGGTTCGTCTGCTCACATGGCAGATATCCTACTAGCTCAAAAGAGCATTATCCGCGAGATGGTTTCAGTTGGCTCGAGAGTGTCGTGTAGGCCTATTTTTCGTCAGCTAGACGTATTAACAGCACCTGCAGTGTATATTTTTGTTTCTTGTTTGTATATTAAGAAAAACATAGCGAAATATCCAACTCACACCAGTATTCATAGTTATAACACCCGTAATAACGATGCGCTTTATGTACCGTACGCTAGAACTGACATACTCGCGAATAGCCCCGCCGTTGCATCCATGAGATTGTACAATGGACTTCCAAAACACATTACTGATTGCGTTAGCGTCATGATGTTCAAGCAAACATTGAAAGCATTTCTTATTTCAAAGGCGTACTATGCCATCGATGAGTATTTGTTAGATGTAAATACTACTTAGGCAATATGTATTGTTTTCTCGAAATTCCTTATTTTTGTATTGTTGACGTGCCTAATATCTTTGCTTTTATTTTCTTTCTACTTGTATTTGATCATGGCTAATAAAGAATTTGAATTTGAATTTCAATATTATCCATATACGTATTAGGGATTATACGGAGCTTGTCCTATAGCGCCAATGTGTAGTCTCGGTTCCAACAACGTGAGACGGAGATATATATATATATATATATATATATATATATATATATATATATATATATATATATATATATATATATATATATATATATATATATATATATATATATATATATATATATATATATATATATATATATATATTGTCTGTCGTTGTGCTACCCGGGATATATTGTAGCTTAAAGTTCGTGGTCGGTATTACCGCGGCCGTTAGCCGGTAATATTTGGCATCACTAACGCCAAACCAGTCAAAGTCCATAGATAAGCTTATATATGTGGCAGCTGGTGGCAGCACTGTAGCCACCTATGGTTCCAAACCAATCCAGCCAATCGAATCCACGAAGTTGACGCATGCGTAGTGTGTCCAGTGGCACTACGTCGTTCGTATGAAAGAGATATATATATCAGCGATGGGCGGAATCACTCATTTAAATGTTTCGAAACATTTGATTCATTTGTGTTAGTGTATCGAGTCACTGTTTCGACTCACGATACAGCTCACTGTTGCGGTTGGAATCGAGAGCCACATCGACGATGTGCTGTGTCGGTGAGTCGAATCGCCGTTTCGACTCACGATACTGTGGTTACGATACTGATTAAGTGATCATTAAGTGATTATGGTAAATAATATTATCAGATTTTGAAGGTTGACAATATTATTAGTATATTGGTTACTACTGGACGTTATGACAACATGTATTGAACTCATTTTTATTCTAAAGAAAGTCGAAGCATTAAGGTGCGTTTTGATCAGTGGTAGAGGTAGTTGTAGCAGACGAAATTATACTCTGTTTGGCGATAAATGCGAATTACTCATAGATTTCGGCTGTTATTTTGCATACATGTTGCAAACCATCATATGCTTAAAACGAGAAAGCACGCATTTTCATACATCTGTTCTTACGATTCTAAGCAATGAGTCATTCGCACTTTTTGTTGGACAGAGTATATTTTTCACCAGACGTGAGTAAAGGTGCGTTCCGATTGGTTGTAATGGTGGTGGTAGCAAACTAAATTACAATATTTCTCACCAGTGTGATAGTGACACATATTATCTTGCATGTACATAAACATGAGTCATTAGCAACTCTATATTAGAAATACTATAATGGCGTCTACTACCACTGCCATTACCAATAATGAAAACGTACCTTACCATATTAGTTTGCATGTACATTCGGGTGGTCGAAATTTATACCTAGCAAAATCTTTTTTTTTGCTGGAGGGCAACGATCCCCCCCAATCTGTTCCTTTTCCAGAAATAAAAATTCCCCCCAAATTTGAGAAGAATCGGTTAACGTTAACACGTGCCACCGAGCACCTCAAATTTCCCATATAAAATACTTTGCAAAAATGCATCTTTTTTCCTTATTTTTTTCACGTCTCGTATTTAGAAAAAAAGTTGCGGGAGATAATCAGAAATTGTTTAGAACTCCCTAAGAAACAAATCCACAACCACTACTTTTTTTTTCACCATCCCCCACCCGCCCCTGCGGTACCATAAATATGAGGCAAAATTTTCTCCAAATTTATAATTTTACAATGTTACGTATTTTTTATTTTTGTTTGCATAAATTATTATTAATGGATTACTGACATCTCCCATTGTCATTTATGAACTAATTTCAAATTGTTTAAACAATTACAAATTGTTTAAAAAATATTTAATGTAACTCACTCATTTTTATATTTTTTGCAGAAATTATTGGAATATTGGCATTTTTGTCATTTATTAACTAATTTGCAATTGTTTACAGAAATACCATTTGGTTAAACAAAAATATACAATGTCTCGGACACATTTTTGTATTTGTTGCAGAAATGATTATTATATGAAACTCTGGATTTCACAGTTTGGCGCTTGCCTACGTTGTGATGTATTAGGATATGATCTGTAGCTAGAAATATATCCTTCTCGGCCTTTCTTCCTTTGGTTCATCAGAAATGTTTTCTGTTCTTCTAATAATATATTAGCATCCTGTAGTACTTCACGTGGTGCAATATCAAAAAGCCCATCCAGCTTTTCCAGAAAATCATCTTCTTTCTTAGTTTGTGCCGATGTTTTCTGACCCGCTCTCTTTTGTATTGTTCTGTATTGGAAATATAAATCTTCTATATAGCTTTTCCACGCAACGTTGCTGATCTCGCGTAGGAAGCTTTCCTTTTGCCCAAAAAAGTTTCATTTTGTCGATTTCAAGATGAGCACCTGCTCTTAAACTTAGTTTTACACATCTCATATTGTAAAACAACACTCTCAGTACTTGCATATTGCTTGGAAGCTTATTCCCGATAATTTGGTGATCATAATGATTAATCAAATATATGGTTCTTCGCAATTCTTTAGAACCTAACATTCTCAATGATGTAATGTGCAAACACACAAGTCGAAACAGCTAACATCGAAATCAAAATACCGTAAGCAGTACAAGCTAAGCAATATAAGACTAGGACTGTTCGAGTTATCAAAAAATTCAAGTCTCGAATTTCAAGTCGAGTACAGCTAGTTTCTTTCGGAACCGAACCAAACACGATTATTTGAGTTGTCTCGCATTTATTCGAGTCTCGATATCAAAGTCGATAGCTTTTTTTTATATGGAATGTTCGTAAAATGAACAGAAAAATGTACGCAACTTTGTATATTATTGTTTAAACAAATAGTATGTTTAAACAAGTGCAAATTAGTTAATAAATAATAAAAATATACAAATAATCTAACAGTAATTTCTGCAAGAAAATAGAAAAATATGTCAGTAACATTGTATATTTTTGTTTAAACAAATGGTATTTGTTTAAACAATGCAAATTAGTTAATAAATGACAAAAATGCCAATAATCTAATAATTTCTGCAAAAAATATAAAAATGTGTTAGTGATATTGTATATTTTTGTTTAAACAATTTGTAATTGTTTAAACAAATTGTAGTTAGTTCATAAATGACAAAAGGACATGTCAGTAATCCATTAATAACACTTTATGAAAAAAAAAAAATAATAAAAAACACGGTACATTGTCAAATTGTAAATTTGGAGAAAATGTTGCCTCATATTTATGGTATTGCAGGGGAGGGTGGGGGTGGTGAAAAAAAAATACTCTCCCGCATCTTTTTTTCTAAATCCGAAATAAGAAAAAAAAGTAAAAAAATATGCATTTTTGCAATGTATTTTAAATGGGAAATTTGAGGTGCTCGGTGGCACGTGTTATCGTTAACCGATTTTTCTCAAATTTAGGGAGAATTTTTTTTTTCGTGAAAACGAACAGATTGGGGGGGATCGTTGCCCTCCAGCAAAAAGTCCGTTTTTTGGACCACCCTAATGTACATAAACATGAGTCACTAGCACTATCAAGAACTGCTATCTATAATGGCGTCTGTTACAACTACCAATACCAGTAATGAGAACGTACCTTCAGGAAAATTGATAAAAAGATATCGATTAGAAAACTCAGTGATACTGAAAGTTAATGTTTCAAGAGTCGAATCATTTACCAATTAATGTATCGAAACATTTGAAACAGCTGATGAGTCGATACAGTGTTTCGAAACATACACTCACGAGCCATCACTAATATATATGTCGCAACGCTAGTCTTGGAACAGCCTGCTGTTACCAACATTCTCTATATTGTGACGAAAGTATAGTACATTACATTATATAATTTAGGCCAGGTCATTTAACCCGTCCGTCCGGCAGACAATTGCTTAGTCAGAAATGCAGACGTCAGGCTTTTCAAATCAGAACAAAGGAAATTCCTTGTAGCACGAGTACAAAGCATGCACATTAACACTTCCTTATATAAAAAAGCCGTGTGCAACCAAAAATCCTAACTGTTGTAAATAGTTTCCTAGAATAAGACGGGTTCAGTGTAAGACAGAGCCCTGTGGTTGTATATTTACATAAAGACACACTCCCACCGATTAATAAGGCTGATCTAGGGCGAGACTGGGTATGAACGTTTACTCTTCGGAGAATCGTCGAAAGGGAGGCGTGAGTGTTGAGTTACCGTGATTGTTGTTAACGTAGTATTAATACAGTTCCCGACCAGTGATATTGACATAATAGTTGTCAATATATATCCCTGCGTAGTGATAGTAACATGGACGACATTAATACAGTTCCCTACCAGTGATATTGACATAGTAGTTGTCAATATCTATCCCTGCGTAGTGATGTTAATATGGACGACATTAATACAGTTCCCTACCAGTGATATTGGCATAGGAGTAGTCAATATATATCCCTGCGTAGTGATATTAACATGGATGACATTAATACAGTTCCCTACCAGTGATATTGGCATAGGAGTAGTCAATATATATCCCTGCGTAGTGATATTAACATGGATGGCATTAATACAGCTCCCTACCAGTGATATTGACACAGGAGTTGTCAATATATATCCCTGTGTAGTGATATTAACATGGATGATATCAACGTTGGTGCTCATACCGAGGATCTACAAGACTTCAAACTAGCCAGATGACTTGAGGAAGCTGCCGAGGATGATGCCAGGATGAGGCGACGATCCCGGCAGCCTGGGGACAGGCGGTCCCCGGGTAAGTTAACCTACATATGTATCGTTAAAGCTGTTTAAAGGGTTATTTCTATATTCTTATATGTTGCGTGGTCGATCTTCAAACATCCGAGAGAGAACCGCAGATCCCATCGCATGTACCATATGGTGAGTGATTATCAATCTATACATGCATGCTGCAATTAGGTATTGATCGGACCGTTTATGGTGGTTTCATAGAAAAATTATAACCGGGTTAAATCCGACCCAACATAACTAAGGATTTTTGGGGGCCCGAAACAGGTCATGACGTCTTGCCAAATTCATATAAAAGCCACGGCATGGGATGGGTAGAGAATCAATCACTACTTTGCAGCACCTGAGTAGCGTATACGCATCAACGATCGTGTTTCAACGTCGCCAGTCAGCAGTATTATTGGAATTCCGTGTGGTCAGCAATACACAACCTATATAAACACCACTGCGACTTTTATTTACATCTCCATCCTGACCTAGAGCCGTCCCCCATTAAGAGCTACGTAACAATATCATTTTGTATTTATATCATATTATCAAAATATCTGTCAAATCCTGGCTAACTTCTGTTATTTTAATACAGACACGATCAATCTCGATCAAATAGAATCTCATGCAGCTAAACTATTAATTTTATATATTGTATGATAAAATCATGTGCCTGGCCACATCAGATTTTTTTTTCGGCGCGATTACATTACTTTGTCATACTGCGTATGATAAAGTAACACGCTGATAGGCACCTTTACCTTCGGATCTTTATTCAGAGCAAAAATCTACCAAAACACCTCCAAATAACCGACTTTCCAATCCTATTATCAATATTACTAATATTAACATTCATTTTATCCGAATTTTGAATCTTCTGTCCAGAAAAATTACTTATTTTAAATAAATTAACAATATCAGTAAGTTGATATTGTTGGTTGTTTTTTATACGGAATATAAATCCGTATTCTAACGGTGCTCATCAGGGGAGTTTTTAGCGCTTTATATTTATTTTTGTGTGCGAGTGCAAATAAAGATATTTTCACGCGAGTCCCCCTAATAGCACACTGTTTATGATTTACTTCGGGGTATAACTAAAGTTTCTACATTCTCAGAACGTTTGTAAAAATGGCAAAACATACCTATTTATACATATATCTAATATCTTGATAACCGTAAAACTTTGTATATGAATAAATCTAGTTAAATAGGTTCTAATGGCCTGTTCTATACCCGTTTAAATATTTTACAATAAGTTACCCACCTACTATACAGTGCGATATAAAGGTACTATAATAGCATACTACTCTTTAAATTGTAAATATCACAAAAGCCAGTACCAGGGCATACAGAACATACTCAATATAAATTAAAAAGAAAATAAAGCACATTTCAGTTTCACCAAATAATATACAGGATATTCCATTTAAAAATCTCAAGGAAAAGCCATTACTATTAGCCATAAGCTGTATAGCGCTTTTTTCATGACATCAGCATATCTAGTTATGGTTTTAGTTATTATCTGACAAAATTTTCAGACAATATCTGCAGAAATGTAGTGTGGAAACACTACACGTAAATTGTTTAGAAAAGGCATGCAATTGCCACAAATAATTGAATATTTCAGGACTATTTTTTTAGATTGATGTAATCTGATACAGTTGGAAAGACAACTTATCTAAGAGGAAGCATAAGACAATGTTCTTTCTTGTATTGTTGCTCATTTTCTGCTACTACAACATGTATTGGCTAAAAGCCATCACCATCAGGTAAGCAACGTTTAATCTTAAAACTGTATACATGTACAAAAGTGGACACTTTTCGTCGTATAGCTCATTATCTGAGTTGGTCTGAAAGTCTGGTTACTTTTCTTTCTCATCCTGCTCGATGCAGTCTGAGTGTTGAATTGTGTTGCAGCCTTGAATTCAACGGCGGTGGTGAAGAATATTCTTGCCACGTGCCCTACAGAAATTTTGTTTCGCGATAACACGTAATAATCGGTCAATAACTGCACAAAACAAAGAGAATCTATTTTATTTTATTTGTTTCCTCGGAGAGTCTTCTTGTTTTGTGTTATTGATAACTAATAATAGTCGGTGGCGTTAGTGTAAAAATATTTCAGTGCCGGATACCAGCACCAAATTTTGCACACATCTTGTACACATATTAAGGTTTAAAAAACCACCGGGAGACACTCTCCTGGTGGTCAAGATCATCCCTTGATGACGTCATCAAAATAGCGGATTTACGTATAATGTTAACGCACGTATCTTCGTACATTATTAACCAATTTGGAAGTTTAATATATCATTTTAAGGCTCAAGTAACGCTCTTTAAAAAGTGTTTTATTCAATTTTTTTGCATGGAGGGTGGTTTTCGCACAACCCTCTAAATTTCGTTATGTATATAAAATTACTGCTGTTTTAAGGAACTGAGGTAAAAAAATATTTCCGTACGGAAATATTTTTTACATTAGTTGCCTAGTATGGCAGTAATTATAACAAACAATATTCATTTGTTTTCAGGCTATTTTAAAAATATTTCTACTTTCATTTTTGGTCACGAGAAAACTGTACTTTTCTGGTAACCAAAAATAGTTTGTTTGGATTTTTGGTAAAAAACTTAGTAAAGATGGGTCTGCTTATTGGAAAGCAAATAGTTTGCATGTATGCGAGAACCGTGTGGTTGGGTCCAATAACAAGGAAGTCTGCGACCATGTATCTCCAATTTTTCATGAAGAAGCAGATGCCCGTCTATTGCTTCACGTGTGGTATCCCAGCACCTTCGAAGTACATACCAAAATTACCATTAAAACAGTGGACAGCGATGTAGTTATCATTGCGATGTACGCCTGTTCTTAGTTAGATAAAGTAGAGGAATTATGGATTGAATATGGAACAGGAAAACATCTGCAAATCTTCCAATTAACCAAATGCAGAAAAACTTTCACCTGGGGTATCAAACCTGCTTCCTTTCTTTCATGCTTTTACTGTGGCAGACACTGTTTCAAGTTTAGGAGGTATCGGCAAAACCACTGCATAGAAAACCTGGATGGCATTTAGAAAAATTGACAAAGTTTCGGTGAATTTTGAAGTATGCGTCACACGCAGTCTCTATCACAAAACGAGCATGCTTTCATGCTTCTTCAACTTTTCATTCTGCTTATGTATCATTCATCAAGCTCAGCGGAAACCGTAAACGAATCAAGGCGAATCTAACTTTGTCAATTTAATAGGTCCATTAAAAACATTCCGCCTATGTGTGAGGTTTCATTCAATCGTCTTAAAAGTACAATACTTCAACGTGATGCAGAACAGACAGATCCAAACGATTGGGGATGGAAGAAAATTGGCGATAATTCAGAATCTTAGTACAATATTTATATTATTACTTTTCGCCTTAAAGCTTATATCCAACACTGTCAAATAATACACACATCATAGTATCATCGTGAAATACCTCATTTTATGAAAACTTGGGTTAGTTTGGATTATTTCGTGAACAGCTTGGCCGGCGTTTCATGAAATGACTATGCTTTCACTAGTGGCGTATTTCATGACATCTATATTACTCGTATGTTTATAGAGGTTAGCAAAAGTTTGTAGGGGTTTAGTGGGGGCTAAAAAATATTAACATTTAAGCATGTGTCTGGATACATTAATACCAAATTGATATTGTTTACATAAACTTAACTGCTTATAGCAATACTGAATTGCTTATCCAACAATTTACTGGAATTTAGAGAGGTACGCAAAAACTACCTTTCGTACACAAAAATTAAATAATACATTTTTTAAAGAACGCTACCTGAGCTTTAAAATGACGTAGTAAAACTCAAAATTGGTTAAAAATTAACAATAATACATGCGATAACATAAGTCGCTACTCTGACTTAAATCCGCCATTTTGATGACGTTATAAAGGGATGATCTTAACCCCCAGGAGAGTGTCTCCAGGCGGTTTTTTAAACCTTAATATATGTAATATATATATATATATAATAATATATATATATATATATATATATATATATATATATATATTATATATAATATAATATACATATGTAATATATGTACATGCTGTGTGCAAAATTTGGTGCCTAATGTTGCTAACGCCACCGACTATAAGACTCACTCTACCTGTCTACAAGCTTACGAGAAAAGAATATACATGAGTGTTAGTGATTGATTGTTAGTTAGTTAAAAAAAAGCAATTTAGGTCTGTTTGAAATGTTTAGTGAGTGGCGACATCTGTGTCCAAGTTAGTGGGGTAGATCGTCGTTACGTTAGCTAAGTTCAGTTCAGACGAGTTGCTGCTGGGCTGTCATAGTGTACGCACGCATGTAATATATTTTATACAGTCCACTAATAAATCAACATTTGAATATCTACGTATTTGATTGCGACCAGCCCGCCCACAAACATTTGGTCCGACGAGCCAGGATAATTTGCGATCAAGAATCCAATCAACAACATTTAAGGGTAAATACGTTCTACGCAGTACACCGTTCCAGCCGGCATCGTGCATTCGAGCCAGCGGACCATTTCAAGGTTTAACCGTTGCCAGCATCGAGACGATATCGGGACAGCCGCAACTCGTTTGGGCGAGTTCTATTTCACCGCGTGCAGCCTGCATCCAGCGGAAAAAGGGGAATAGAGTCGAATTACGAAGAATTAATCAGAAGAAATCCAAGCAATCAAGGCAAGAAGCATTTAGATTTGCATCGGGATAAAAAATAGTAAGATAGTCCATTCCTCTATTCCATATATTTCTTTCCTATTTCTATTATTGAGATTGATTCGATTTGGGTAACTACAGTCTATAATGGAGGATATGTCTGTTTTGTCACGCAGACGCAGAGGGAAAAAACGCACATTGGCCGATTTTAAGGCATATTTAGAAACATTAAATGAAAATGAAATTAAAACCAATGAAGTTATAGAAATTAAAGATAGATTAATTAGTTTTGAAAGGAAATTTGTCGAATTTTTAGAAATACAAGGTACTATTGAAGATATTTGTGATGAGGATCAATTAGAAATAGAATATAATCAACGAACATGCTTTCAAACTGAATATTACTCTCTCCTTGCTCGAGCTAAATTTTTGACTCAATCAAATGAAGTTACAGGTTCTGGGGAATGTTTCAAAGATAATATCAAATTACCTACCATCCAGTTACCATCTTTTTCAGGTAACTTGGAAACATGGATTGAATTTAAAGATATTTTTACATCAATTATTCATTTAAATGATAATATTGGTAACAGTCAAAAATTGCATTATTTAAAATCGACGTTAAGCGGCCAAGCTGCTCAAATTATAAAATCACTAGAAGTTACTGAGGCAAATTATGCTGTCGCGTGGCAGTTGTTATGCGAACGATATGATAATAAAAAGATTTTAGTGAATAACCATCTAAAGGCTCTATTTAATTTGCCTACAGTAAAAAATGACTCTGCAGCAGATTTAAGAAAGTTATTGGACGAATTTTCTAAGCATATTTTTGCATTAGGCGCATTGGGGCAAAGTGTGAATGACTGGAGTACCATTTTAATATACTTAATATCAAATAAATTAGATATGCAGACTCAAAGAGAATGGGAAGTAAGTAAAAAGAGCAACGAATTTCCAGAATTCGAAGAATTAAAGTCATTTATAAAAAATAGATGTGATATTTTGGAAACATTAGAAAATCAAAATAGGAAACCCACAATAAAAACACACACTTTAGTTACAGCAAACAATAAGCCTTGTACATTTTGCTCTGGAAAGGATCATTTAGTTTATAATTGTGAGAAGTTACTGAAATTAAACATTCAAGATAGAATAAACGAAATAAAATCCAAGAAATTATGTCTAAACTGTTTTAAGGGTAATCATATGAGTTTTAATTGTACGCATTCTGGTTGCCGAAAATGTGGAAAGAAGCACAATACTCTTATACACTTAGATAAACAGGAAGGTGAACAAAAAGCGACACAAAAGGTTCTAGTACATTATAATGTTATGAGTTCAAATATTTTATTATCTACAGCGCAAGTTAAAATAGAATCAAATTCTGGAATGTCAATAAATTGTAGAGCTTTACTAGACTGTGGGTCAGAAGGAAATTTTATTACGTCTGGTATCTGTAATAAATTAAAATTGAAAAGGATACCTATTGATATATCGGTCATAGGAATAAATCAAAAGGAGTGTAATATCAAATATAAAACTTACGTAACATTGAAGTCTTTGAATTCATACTTTAATAGACAAATCACTTGTTTTATTATAGATAAGATTACAGATAATATACCATTTAAAACATATAGTATTGAGCATTTTAAGATACCCGAAGGTATACAGCTTAGTGATGTGGACTTTAATAAATCCAGTCAAGTTGATATTTTGCTTGGTGCTAATATCTTTTGGGACCTCATTTGTCCAGAACAACTAAAACTTGGCAAGGGCAATCCAATAATTCAGAAAACAAGGCTAGGCTGGATTGTTTCTGGACCGTTCAAATCTAATGAAACTAATAAGAGACTATTACATTGCAATCTTGTGACTGGAACCGAATTACAGAATGACTTAAAGACATTCTGGGAAATTGAAGAATGCTCGAATGTAACAATACATGATAATTCATATTGTGAAAAACATTTTCAAGAAACTACCAAAAGAGATAATTCAGGACGATTAATTGTTGATATACCGTTTAACGAAACAATTTCTAAATTAGGAGATTCATATGAAACGGCATTGAGTAGATTTAAAAATTTGGAGAAAAAATTACAAATAAATAAAAACTTTAAACAACAATATGTATCATTCATGAAAGAGTATGAAGATTTAGGACATATGACTGAGATCGAGAGGCCATATAATAATATTCATCAGGCATATTACTTACCACATCATGGTGTTTTAAAAAATAGTAGCATCACAACTAAACTCCGGGTGGTTTTTGATGGGTCATGTAAAACATCGACAGGTATTTCATTAAATGAAACTCAGTACACTGGTCCTACCATTCAGGATGAATTGTTATATATTCTTTTAAGATTCCGATTACATAAATATGTTTTGTCCGCAATTGTAGAAAAAATGTACCGTCAAGTTTTAATAAATCCCACTCAGAGAGATTACCAAAGAATTTTATGGCGAGGAGATCCTAATACTGCAATAAAGCATTATACTTTGAATACGGTAACGTATGGGACTACTTCGGCTCCATACCTAGCTATACGGGCACTACACGAAGCAGCATACATACACAGAGATAAGTATGAAAATGCAAGTATGGTTATATTGAAAGATTTTTATGTTGATGACCTGTTAACGGGTGCTGATACTATTGAAAATGCATTAAAATTATATAACGAACTTAATATAATACTAAGCACAGTAGGTTTCAATTTAAGACAGTGGGTTACGAATGATGCTTGTCTAAAGGACAGATTGCATTCAATTACACAGGAAAGGCATAATATATTAAATTTAGATTCAAATCAAGAAAAACGAACTTTGGGATTAGTTTGGTTGCCAGGGAATGATCAATTGACTTATGATGTTTGTGAAATTAATAATCAAGTTGAAACAAAGCGAATAATTTTGTCTCATATTTCAAAAATCTTTGATCCGCTAGGACTGCTAGGACCATGCATAGTAATTTTTAAAATTTTAATACAGAAGATTTGGGTTAAAGGATTGAATTGGGATGATAAGTTACCAACTACCATTTCTCAAAAATGGAAAAAATTAAAGGGACAGTTAAATTATTTAAACAATATTATAATACCACGATATGTATTAGATGTTAACGTTGAAAGATTGGAGTTACATGCATTTTCCGACGCCTCAGAGTCAGCGTATGGTACTTGTATTTATATCAGAATTATAACACAAAATAGAAATATCTTAACCAATTTGTTATGTGCAAAGTCAAAGGTGACACCGTTAAAGAAATTGACAATTCCAAGGTTAGAACTGTGCGCAGCATTATTATCAACTAGATTAATTAAGAAGGTATTAGCGGGAACAGATTTAAACATTAGTGATATTTATTACTGGACCGACTCTACAATAGTACTGAACTGGTTACACACTTATGCTAACAACTTAAAAGTATTTGTTGCCCATAGGGTTGCTGAAATTCAGGATAACTCAAACATTAATAATTGGCATTATGTTTCAAGTAAGGAAAATCCCGCTGATCTAATATCCAGAGGAGTATATCCGGAACAACTAAAGGATTCAATCTGGTGGTCCGGACCTCATTGGTTAAGTACACCAAAGAAAAATTGGCCGAAAACAAATTTAACTTTTGAAAATACTAACGTTCCAGAATTAAAGAACATAACAAATTCCTTGACTACTGTTACTGGTTCAGTGTTTCCTTTTAACTATACAAATTCAATAGTCCAGCTTAAAAGAATTAGTGCATATTGTTTTAGATTTATTAATAATATAAGGCAACCTAAGGAAAATCGACAATATGGAGTTTTAACTGCAATCGAATTAAATAATGCTATGAAAAAATTGGTCAAATTATCACAAGGGGAAAGTTTTCAAGATGTAATTTCATATTTACAAGGCAAGGAAGGTTTAAATTTACAAGCTAGTATTAGGCAGCTTTCCCCATTCTTAGATTCTGAAGGGCTAATAAGAGTGGGTGGACGATTAAAAAATTCAGATTTTCATATTGACAAAAAACATCCATTGTTGTTATCAGGAAGGCATCGTTTAACCACATTATTAGTTGAAGGGGAACATCTACGATTATTACATGGTGGTCCTCAACTTATGTTGGCATCCATAAGATCACATTATTGGCCCATAGGGGGGAGGAATCTGGTTAAATCGGTTACAAGAAATTGTGTCACTTGCTTTAAGGCCAAACCCAGATCTATTGACCCATTTATGGGCAACTTACCTGATTATAGACTTGAAGCTACTTACCCGTTCAATAATGTAGGTGTCGATTATGCTGGACCTTTCCAAACTAAAAGAAATCCAGGAAGGGGTAGCAAAACTTTTAAAACGTATATATGTTTATTTATATGTCTTAGTACTAAGGCAGTTCACCTTGAACCTGTAACTGAATTGACGACAGATGCATTTATAGCAACTTTCAGACGCTTTGTAGCAAGGAGGGGTAAACCTGCAAAATTATATTCAGATAATGGTTCTAATTTTATTGGCGCAGCGTCAAAGCTAAATGATTTAGGAAAATTTTTAAAGTTGAATCACAATGATATAAGTGTAGAGACAAGTAGGGAGCACGTAAGTTGGAATTTTATACCAGCTTATAGTCCGCATTTTGGGGGAATTTGGGAAGCTGGTATTAAATCTTCAAAACATCACTTACGGAGAGTTTTGGGCACTACATTAATCACATTTGAGGATTTTTTGACTGTACTTACGCAAATTGAGTCAATTCTTAATTCAAGACCCTTATGTCCTTTGAGTCCTTCTCCAAACGATTGTGAAGCCTTGACACCATCACATTTCCTCATTGGACGAAACTCTATGAAATTACCTGATCCAGATTTGACAAATTTACCAATAAATCGACTGTCAAGATATCAGTATATACAACAAGTCCAACAACACTTTTGGAAGCGTTGGTCACTCGAATACATCGCAGAGTTGCAAACTCGAACAAAATGGCAAAAGGAAAGAAAAAATCTTAAAATTGGACAACTCGCCCTGATAAAGGAGGACAATTTACCTGCCCTACGATGGAAGATGGGACGCATTCAAGATGTTCATCCAGGAAGTGATGGCATTGTGCGTGTTATTTCTTTGAAGACTCCTTCAGGTGTGGTCAAACGAGCAGTTGGACGAATATGTGTTTTGCCATGTTCCGAAACCACAAACGAAAACTGAAAAAAGAAGATATTTTAATTTGTATTACATTTTTAATGTTGTTCTACTTACTTTTTTTGTATTGTATTTCATTTTTAATTTGTATTACATTTGTAATATGGTTTACTTACCTTGGTTGTATTGTATTTCATTTTTAATTTGTGTTACATTTGTAATATTGCTTACTTACTTTTTTTGTATTGTATTTCATTTTTAATTTGTATTACATTTGTAATATGGTTTACTTAGCTTGTTTGCATTGTATTTAATTTTTAATTTGTGTTACATTTGTAATATTACTTACTTGCCTTTTTCGTATTGTATTTCACTTTAATTTGTGTTACATTTGTAATATTGCTTACTTACCTTTTTCGTATTGTATTTCACTCAAATTTGTGTTACATTTGTAATGTTGTTTACTTACCTTTTTTTTATTGTATTGTACTTACCTATTATAATATTCATTTGAAAGTACCTTTCAAAAGGGGGGAGAATGTTTGAAATGTTTAGTGAGTGGCGACATCTGTGTCCAAGTTAGTGGGGTAGATCGTCGTTAGCTAAGTTCAGTTCAGACGAGTTGCTGCTGGGCTGTCATAGTGTACGCACGCATGTAATATATTTTATACAGTCCACTAATAAATCAACATTTGAATATCTACGTATTTGATTGCGACCAGCCCGCCCACAAACAAGGTCTAAGTATCATATAGGACATCAGGGTACAGCGTATTAAAACAATATATTAATTGAGAATCAGCAACATAATATTATAGGACCCACGAACATAAATCTGCTAGATAATACCTAAAAATACATACAAGCAATACACATGATCAAGAACAACAACAAACCACACTGTACTCGAGTACTCGACCATATCCTGACAAACATACCAAATCAATTAAAAGAAACCACTGTCCAGGCAATGGTAATATTTGACCACCTTCAATCCCGACGACTCTTACAACAACCCACCCAAACATAAAGAAACATATTGCCAAAAAAACAACACAAACTATGAAAATATAAAAATAAATGATAATAATAATAAAAATAATAAATAAAAATAATAACTGAAAATAAAAAGAAGAGAAGGCTCAGTGGATCACCAATAGTATAATAAATCAAATAAAGCTTAGAAATAGAGTATATAAAAAGCTATAAACCAATACCTACAATACCAACCTTAAATGAGAGATAAAACGAACTGAAAACTACAACTAAACATTTGGTACAAACAACGATAGAAAGATACTACAAATCAACTCTTGACAAATGTGCCGACAATCCACATGAAAGGGGCTAAAAAGATACAGCAAATAATGGAAATACGCAAAGAGGATAACAGGTCAACAACAAACGAAAGAGAAATAGCAGACACCATTAACTTCTACTTTAGGGTGGACGAACATATATCAGTCGTGTTGGAACAAAACACGTTTAGACAAATCAACACATTTTTCGTTTTTCTCCCAGTCGCTGGTTCAGTATATCGCTATATACATTTCTATTACCAATAGAGTTCTGTCAAAACGTGTTTTGCCCCAACATGACTGATATGTGTTCGTCCACCTTTACAACCATAGCTGACAAATTTTCAAACAATCACTAGCCACATCAGAGTAAGACAATTAAGGGAGACTAGGAAAATATCCTACCACCACTACTAAAGTTGAAACGTACTGATATTGAGGGAGTTAAAAACATCATGTCAAGGCTAAAGAATAACAAAGCACCTGTACACGACAATATTACAACTACATTCAATTATATAGTCGAACAGAAAAACGGTTGCACCAATTTTATCAGACGTATATCAAACGATATACTAAACAACGGCATATACTCGCAACACCTAAAAACAAGCATTGTAGAACCTCTGTATAAGTAAGAAGACGAAAGGACATGAATAATGCGTTCGATACGGTGTGTCTAAAACAAAACATTTACGAAAATTATCACACTTAGACTTCCAGACTAAAGAACTGCAAACAATTCAGACATTCGTGATGAAAACACCACAGAGGACGGAAATCGATTAAATCTGGAGTGACACATTTACTTCCGACGATGGCGTACCACCAGACGGAAACCTTCGACCCCTCATGTACATACTATATACTAGTGGACCCATAGACCGCCTATTGGGTAGATCAGTGAATCGGTACATCGCAGGAATCGATAGACCGCATATACACTACGACTACAGTCTTTAAAAATACTTTTTTCCAAAACCAAACTTTTAAGTTGTTACCTATAAAGTTGTTTCTATGGACTCATATCTAAAACAAAAATGGTTGAATTAAAAAAAAATTAGTCTCCTGCAATTCAAAACAAAAATATAATTTGTCGCAATAAATTTGATTTTTTTTTGGTTGCTTTTTCTTTTCAAGTTGAATAATTTTAACAATACGTATGGTGTGAAACAAAAGTATAAAAATATAGTATTCTAATATTTCTAATGCAACGTACTTACATTGCATAAAATTTAGTAATTTTAACAAATTTAGCTTACTTTCATAATTATTTGATTATATAATCAATGCAAATTACGATGACAAATCTAACAATTGTTTTTTTCAAGTGGTAAACAATAAACATGATCTTAATAAAAAAGTAAAAATATTTTAGACCACTTGTGGAAGACTCAGATTGCTTTCAATTGGGCAAAATTTATTGGTGGTATACGTGGGTCCGTAGAGACACCTTTTTATCAACTTATATAATGCATTTTTGTACAATTGTCTATTTGTCAAATTAAACACTAAATTATTTTTCATATAATGGCATGTTGTTGGCCCAGCAACTACAATCTACTCTTATATAGAAGGCTTTAATGGAAAACATTTTTCTGATTTGTTTTTTTTTTATTTTAGATTTTATTAAAGATGTTTGTCACTTGAAAAAAAAACAATTGTTATTATTTGTTCCCAGTTATTCCATTACGTGAATACACTTTCGAAAGTAGAGATTTGATGGTGCGATAATTCGATTATTTTATTTTGTTTACCTTGCAAGTTTTTAAATTGATTTGTAAAAAATATACCGTCATCCGCATCCAGGGTTCCAAATAAAAGTTTGGAAACATGGCCTACGAAATCAAAAGCAGATCTCTTCTTTCTCTGAATTTGGTCAGACCCTAACAAATCTAGTATGAGCGAATGTTGAATCTCCAAGTTTTGTGTACTTTTTCGTATTAGTTTCGAGTAAACTCCACATGTCATGACTTCAGCGTGCTTTGTTTCTTTGCAAATCGTGGTTAATTTGCCTGTACTTACAATTACTGCTTGATAAAGGTTTCCGTAGTTACTTAAATCTACATCCGAGTACAATTTCCATACTTTATCATATAATGCAAGAGTATTGGCTTGTTCATAATATAACCCTGTGCCGTTATCGATGGAAGTGACGTTGAACAATTCGTGGGGATTGGCAGTTTTGGCGACTGAGGAAAGTAGTAGGATCAATTTCCACATCTGAAAAGAGATAACTACGTGGTAAATGTTATTCGAATACTCTCAGTCTATTGTTGTGTACTTTTACACGTTTATTACCGATTAAAATAGTGCTATTTACGTCGGAATTTATTTCAACAATGTCATAAGGACCTTTATATAATGGGTGCAATTTATTTTTCTTATTGTTGTTTTGAAGCATTACTTTATTACCAACATTTAATTTTACTGGATTTAATATCCTGTCATGATAAAGTTTTGATTTTTCTTTATTTTCTAGGAGATTTTGTCTGGCTAATTCATGTGAATGTTGTAACCTTGCCTTTAATTCATTTTGGTAAAGGTCGTAGTTATAACATATTTCAGGAGGACGTTTTAAGGCTGTTGGCATATTTGCTTGTCTCAAACATTAATTCAAATGGGCTGTAATTTGTAGAACTGTGTATGGATGTATTGTACGTAAACATCGCATATGATAACCAACTATCCCAATTATCCTTATCCTTATTTACAAATGTTCTTAAATATTCACTAATGTTTCTATGGGACCTCTCAAGGCTTCCGTTGGATTGTGGATGGAAGGCAGTTGTTTGAATTTTTGAGATTTTTAAAAGTTTGCAAGTGTCCCTGAATACGGAGCTTAAGAAATTTGCTCCTTGATCTGTGAGAACACAGTCTGGAGTCCCAAATTTACAAATTATTTTAGTTACAAACTGCTCTGCAATAGTTTGGCTTTCTTGATTTGGTATAGGAATTGCTTCGAAAAATTTTGTTAAATCATCTGAAAATGTTAATATGTACTTATTTCCACTTTCGGTTTCTGGTAATGGACCTACTATATCAAGGAAAACCTTTTCGAAGGGTTTTGTTGCTGTTGTAGTAATGACCATTGGCATTTTTGTTTGTCTGTGAGATTTATTCAGTTGACAGCTTTCGCATGATTTTATAAAACTTTTTATTTCTTTCATCATGTTAGGCCATTTGTAAAGTTTTCTTATCTTCTTATATGTTTTACTAACACCTTGATGTCCGCCTAGTGGATTAGAGTGAAATTCTTTAAGGATTTGCTGCTTTTTATGCATTGAAGAAATGTTGGACACATTACTATGAAAAATTGTTACATTTACGTTTGAATTTTTAAATATGTAGCGAAACATAGGGCGAATCATGTCAATTTTGAAACGCGTATAAGGTGGGTATTTAGTGAAATTTGATATCCCTATGGTAGATATTTTATGTTCGATAAGGTAATCGCTAAGTAATTTAATTGAACTAAATATATCTGCATCGCTCATCGTTTCCTTTGTTGGTATACAGATATATTGTATGCCATTGACCGTGAAGTGTGACGGCTCGGTTAACGCTATTGTATCCGATTTCAACTTCTCTTGTACAGCTGATTCTATTATGGGCGTGTTAAGGAAATGTTTATTTGTTGTTATGAAATAGATCCTTGTTAAATTTGGATCGGCATCTTTTATTGCTATATGAGAGTCGATTACGTTATTATTTGTAATAACTTTTGTATTTAATTCATTAATGAAATTATTGTAATTTAGATCTACAATTTGACTTCTAGTAATGACGTTAATGGGTGTAGGGTCATTATCTGGTATTCGACTTAACGCATCAGCGTTGGTATTTAATTTTCCCGGTTTATACAAAATTTTATATTCATATTCTTCGAGTTTTAATCTAAACTTCATTAGCCTACTGCCCGGATCCTTAACTGAAAATAACCAAATAAGTGGTTTGTGATCACTCAAGATAACAAAGGGCTTGCCATATAGGTATGCCCTGTAATATTTGACCGACCAGCAGACCGATAACATCTCAAGTTCTATGGTGCTATAGTTGCGTTCGGCCTTATTTAGGGTACGGGACGCAAAAGCAATTGGGCGGTCACGTCCTATCACACCCTGCGATAGTACGGCACCAATTGCATGATTACTGGCATCCGTCGTGAGTATAAATTCTTTGGAAAAATCCGGATATTGAAGAATTGGAGCTTCACATAATTTTTTCTTAAGGGTTTCAAAGGATTCTAAACACTCCGGGGTCCAATCAAACTTAATATCCTTTTTTAATAGTTGAGTCAGTGGTTGAGCTATTTTTGCAAATTGTTGAATATAGCGGCGATAATAGCCTGCTAATCCTAAAAATGATTTTATTTCTGTTTGATTTTTTGGTATGGGAAACTTTTGCACACAACTAATTTTTGCTGGATCAGGGGCTGTGCCATTTTCCGTGATGACATGTCCTAAATACTGTAGTTCTGGTCTCAAAAACTCACACTTCTCTGGCTGTAACCTTAAATAATGAGATTTTATCCGATCAAAGATGTTTTTTAATTTATCGTTATGTTCCTCTACAGTTTTTCCGTACACAATAATGTCGTCAAGGTAAACAAAACATTGAATACCCTGAAGACCGATTAAAACTTGGTTCATGAGTTTTTGGAAAGTGGCGGGTGCGCCCTTTAAACCAAAAGGCATACGGTTGAACGAAAATGCTGTTTTCTGTTTGTCTTTTGGTGACATAAGGACCTGGTGATACGATTGGCATAAGTCTAGGGAACTAAAAAATTTTGAGTTACCTAGCTGATCTAGGATTTCTACTATGTTAGGTAGGGGATGCGCGGAAGAGATTGTTTTGTCGTTTAATTTCCGAAAATCGACAACTACTCTCCAACGCTTATCACCGTTAATATCAGCTTTTTTAGGGACCACTAACAAAGGGGAATTATAAGGGGATTGAGATTCTACGATTATATCATTTTGTAACATGGACTCAACTTGAGCCTTAATTTCATTTTGTTGATGGAAGGGTAATCTGTATGGTTTTATATATATTGGAATTTCGTCTTGCGTAGGAATAGAATGCGTAATTGTATTAGTATGTGGTAATAAATCTCCTTCTAATAAAAATATTTCATGATAAGCTTTACATAATTTAAGAATGCCATCTCTTTGGATATTATCCATGTGATTAGTTCTAACCGAATTTTCTAAGTTTTGTAATCTTTCTATGGAACAAGGTTCTATGTTTGTTATGGTAGTTAATACGTATTTATTAAGGTCCTCAAATTCTAGCTTGGGATTTTTCAAATTTATTTCGGTCTCATTTGAATTTATGAACGGAATTTTAATGTATCCGTTGACAGGTTTAACAAGGCAGTTTCCCACAAAGATTCCTGATTCTATTTCATTTGCTAAACACAACGCCTCATCTAGAAGGGTTGTTTTAACGTTAGCAATTAATTTAGTACGGGGTGGAATTTTTATTGCATTTATTTCTTCCATGTGGTTCATGCTTAGGGATAGACATTGATTGTCTATCTTAAATTTTATAGATTTTGTGGCGTAGTCGATTTGAGTCTTGTATTTTGAAAAGAAATCTTTACCTATTAAGCCATCGCTTTTAATTGTAAAATGATTTGGAACGAGATAAATATCATGAGGAATACTATGCTCACCGATTTTAAAAATGGCCTTACAAATGCCGTAAGATTGATAAGAAGGTTCACCGATGCCTTTTAATTCGGCTTGATAATCTAAATAACAAATTGTGTCTCCTAACACACAATGCTTTTTTATTATTGTAATTTGACTCCCACTGTCTACAAGAAATTTTATTGGTAGATTGTTACAAATATCTACGGTTAAGGATACTTCATCAAGGGTATTTGAAAAAGCATTTACTTGAAAGATGTTAGGTTTTGGACGTGTAAAAGATGTTTCTATAGGTTCTGTACACTAGGGATGTTACGGAGGTGACATTTCGGTGACGGAGGCGAAGGCGGAGGCCATGCGTCGCATTTTCCGGAGGCGGAGCCGGAGGCGGAGGTGATGTAAAATATATGAAAATAAAATACAAACTCATATAAAAATATATATATATAATATAAAAACACAAATACATATAAAATACATAAAAAATACAAACTCTGTGAAATAAATATAATTTAGGAACAAATTAGCTGTATTCGCATCTATAATGTCAAAATAATTCCACAATGGGCTTTTTGGCTTCATATTGATTTTTCACTCAAAGGAACATACAGTTATAATACTACCACTTGCTGTGACTTTTAAGATTAAAAAAAAAGGTTTTCCTTGCAGCGTTCCTTAAATAGCGCCCTAAGCCTACATTTATGTCAGCGGAAACCGCGCGGAACCACCCGCGCGGTTCTTTGTCGGCATCGACCATTGCGTGGTGCCGACAAAGGACCAAACAGTGCGTTTTGCTGCCCGGTTTCCTCCGGCCTAGACATAGTAGGCTAAAAAGATGAATGGTCTCGAAACTAAACCTGCAACTGCAAAAAGCAGCCGAAAATAACAAAAATATTTACCGACAGCCAATTAGGTGTCAAACGAAAGCGTCATGTCGGCAATGCTTTAATTTTTTGACGGCGTATGGCGGGCGGCGCCGGCGGCACCGTAGCAATCTGTGTACGGGCACACGTCGCGCCGTAGTAAGCGGCGTGTATTCTTGTATTCGCCTCCGCTATACCTCCGCCAACGAAAATGCGAAGGCGGAGGCGGAGCCGGAGGTTGAAAAACACACGAAAGTTCCGTCTTTACGGAGGCGGAGGCGGACCTCCGTTACATCCCTACAGTGTACACGGCTCGAGTTGCCAATCTCGGCCGGTGTTTGCCCGTTTCCCGACTGCAATTCAGATTGCGTTACTAAAGAATTGAGTTGCGGTTCTTTCAAACGATCCGCGCGCTTCTTTTTAAAACAGTCGCGAATATGATGACCAAAACGTTTACAATAAGCACATTGAATTGTTACAGCGTTTGTTGTTAATTTTACTTCTCGCTTTGGAAACGATGGTAATTGATTGTTTCCACGTTTTGAATAACAGTCCTTTTCTAAATGACCTATTTTTGAGCAGAAGTTGCACGTTGGTTTATTTGGTTTGTGAAAATGTGATTGACTAGGTTTATTTCTTCCTGAAATATTATTCAGACGTTCTTCATCAACAGCTGCTCTAATGGCTTCACTTAGGGTTTGAAATCGTGATGCCTTAATTAATGTTCTATATTGATAATTTAGGCCTTGTACAAATGCTTGATAAGCAGATTGTTCGTTTAGATTGTGTACTAGAGTTGCTGATGTTGCACCTTGACTCGCTATGCAAGCGTCATCTAAATCGTGTAGAAGTTGTTCTATTTTATTCGCAAATTCTCGTACGCTCTCTTTTTGACCTTGCACACTATTCAAAACTTCTAGTTGTAATTGAGCTATTGATCTTGTCTCCAAAAATTGTCCCTGAAGGGCTTTTTTCAAACCTAACCAATTTGTAAATGATTTATGTTTAACCACATGATAAGCTGGTCCAGGCAATTTTGTGACAATTAATCGAACTAACATTTCTTGGTCTGCATCCGTACTGGCGGTGGCGCTAACAATATCGCAACAAGTCAGAAATTTGTGAAAGTCTGCCCTAGTACCATTGAATTCTGGTATTATTTTTAATGCGACATTTATGTCTAATTTTGTGGTACTCATGGTGTTTATTTCAATACGTTCGTCGAAAACTTGGGAATTTATTGAATTTTCTGAAAGATCCTCTAATACGACTTCACGGTTTTGAGTTTTACTACGTGTTTCCATAAACAAACTAGCTTACTCTCAGGACTTATATAAAGAATAATAATGATGGGCTTACGATTTTTGTTGATGGGTACGAAGGCACAAGTAGGTGACGTTGGCAAATGGGCGCGGCTGCGATGGCGTTGTCCCTCGGGATCGGTTTACCGTTGGTTTTTGGCAGCAGTATGCTACCCCTGGCTCAGCTTCGTTGGAATACGGCACAACGGCACGTACGCTGTCGCTGGTGTTTCCCAATTTCTCTGGAGTTACACACTCCTTGGAAGTTTGTACCTTGGATTTGACGGTAACTGGTATACTATCTCCGGGTCGGCTTCCTTGGAATGTCTCGGCTTAGAATTTTGGTGGTAGTTTGATGTTCTCCCTGGTCTGTTACTGGCAGCAATCACTGATTTGTTGCAATGTTACTGCTCAACACGCGACACCTGACACCATATTTGTTGTATTCGATGTTGTTGAATACGTTAATTTCGTGGGTTTCTTCAGTAACACAGAGATTGAAACACAACTATGCGTTTTACACCTTTTATTCACCTTGTCTTACAGTGCCTTATGGTCTAATTATTGTGCGACTCTATTCTAGGGTTTCTTGAAGTAGACTAACTAGAACTATTTATGCACACTTCGTGGAAGATCACCATTTTACTGATTGATTGGGCGTATCAGCCAATCATGTTCTATTATAATGTGTGTTACCTTATATGGTCATGTGCAACTAAGCAAAAAGACAAGTTGGTATACTTCCAAAATGTGTGTCATGTTATTACCTATAACTATGGTGAAATCATTTCACAACACGTGGACAAACTGACCTTTGGAAACAGAAAGCCTGAGAGATTATTCTTTTAATAACACCTGTATAGCGTATAGTGCCATGCTTCTGTTGTTATATATCAATATCGAAAGACAACGAAGGAATACTTATGCAACCCAAGTTACTGGAATCAAAGAGTGGCTCACCTGCCGATGCTGTTATCCACTTATGTGCAAATCAAACCATATCAAAATGTGTGGCTAAGCTACCCTCCAATAGACACTGTATATTGGCAAAGAAACCTATCGTTGAGATGATATCGATTGTCGGAACAAATGTGGCGTAACTAAAATAATTTGTTAAATCGGCGTGAGACGTTACAGAAAACCTTATTCATTTTTAACACCTTGACTTCTTACTTTGAGATAATTTGTACGATGTTGAATTCCTACAAAAATAACCATAAAAAGAATTTTTTTGTTTAGATATTCAAATTTTTAGTTATCTTTTTTTGCATGCGAGATATCATACATATGCTGTATATTGTTTCTTATTCTATGTTTTTTGCTACCTTATATAACTTCCATTAGTATTATACCTTGTAGGTATTTACCTTGATTAATTTGTTGGAAAACTTTTTTATTTAGTTTCATTGATAAAATTATTGTACATTTAATTATAATTATATTCAATAAATCTATTGTGTAAACATTTTAAATTGCATTTTCTTTCTCATAATTATATAGTAATATTTTTGGAGCTTTGATAGTCCTGCGGAAGACTATTATCGGAGAACAATAATTGTTCTCCGATAATAGTCTTCCGCAGGACAATCATTCCGACAATTCTTGTCGGAATGATTTCTAAATAGTGATAACTCTTACTCTGTGATAATAAACTTTATTGCATACTAATGTACAAACGGTGAATATAACACTAAGCAGTGATTTAAAATACTACCCTTCAATAAATTAAAATGAAATTAAATATTAATATTGCAAAGATTGATAGCGTACGTTTCAATGATCTCATGATCTGAGACCTATCGAATTCAGAATGATGTTTATTAGATATGTGGCAAAGTAAGTGAAAGATCTTCTGCAGGAGGACAGGTGATGCTCCGGTACAGATGCCATGAGAGACACGTGTCGAAGATCTCCATCATGGGTTATCGCTTATCCCAAGTTAGGTACCAACAAAATCACCACGGTAAAAATAGTTTACTGAAAATAGTATCAACTAGATTTGAGTTTAATATTCTGCAATATGAAAACTAATGTAAAAAAACAATCTTGCATACAATGAGTTAAAATGAGAAAATAATGCATTTTCAGATACCAAAGACAGTTTAATTCAGGCCAGTTGTTGCAATGTTAGCTAATGATTTTTTCCTCAAAACTATCAATTCATTTCAAATTAACTAGTACGTAGCTTCTTAAGCACACTTTGTCAAAATTACTTTCTTATTTTCTTTTAGAACGTTGCATTGAATAACAGTACACAACGCAGTACCTAATCTATTTTTATTCTTTCACGTTGTAAGTATGCGGCATTATTTCATAAAAATGCATTTCTTTAGGTTAATATATAATCCCCTGGGTAACCTAAAATTTGTGGGCTAAAATAAGCTCAATAAATTATAAAGAAACACCATACGGTCTACACACAAGTATCTACAGTATGTAGGTATCGGCAAAGATATTTAACTTTGGTATCGGTATGTTATTCATTCGACTATGTGATGGATGTGTAGGTTAGAGAATGACGTATAATTTCCTCCTACCATTTCAATTCATTTTTACTTCCTCATGTTCATATTATGATAGAAAAACATACCATTTAAAATGTCAATACATAATTTAGTATCATTGACATTTCACGGTACACATAACCTAAATGACAAATAGTGACTTTAGTAAGTAACCAGATTTACGCGTCCGTTTACTACGCAACCCCGCCCACAAAATTATGAATGACATTTCCAACGTTACGAAGCTGCCCGAACGTCTCCGAGTTGTTGGGTGTAGGACTCGTGAGACGGTCCCTTACTAGAGGCCAATGTAGCTGCTAGTCTTATGTGGTACATCTCCAAGAACGTACGTTTCACGTAATTTTGTTCCACATCAAGAACCTTTACCTCCTCGTAGTTTATTCGGTGATTATTTTGGTGTACATGTGACGCCAGCATACACCTCTCCGGGTTGAGTCTAGAGTCACTTTTATGTCCCGAAATTCTACTTTTCAATGTCTTATCTTTTAATTGAGAGTATATTTTACCTACTGTTTTTGTTTGTTTTTTGACGATTTTTATGTTTTCTGGTTTGAAGATTCTCAATATTTTGTCTGTCACATCCGGTACATCGACCATCACCCCAAACTTCACAATCTCGCCGTTCGGCAGTTGTTCTTGTATGTGTGGTTGCCTATTGGGTACCCATTCTAAATTTCCTGCTCCAAACAGTAAATGTTTTATCAGCGTTTTAGGGTATGAGTTCTTCAACAATATGTTTTCTAACATTTTCATGTTATCCACCAAGAAGTCGTTGTCACTAATTGTCGTTATTCTCTTCTTCATTTGTACTATGAAGTTTATCTTTGTGCCCATGGATTGTCTGGAAAAAAAATTGACATATCTCCCTGATGCAGTACTTTTCTGGTACCAATTTAATTTAATATTTTGGTGGTTACCTCTTATGACTTTTTGTATCCAGGAACGGAACTGCTCGATCTGGGTTTTCTGTCTCTGCTGTGAACTGTAGGTGTTGGTTATATTCACTTAATATGCTTCTTATTTCTTCAACTCCATCATTCGGTACTGCTGTTATTATGTCATCTACGAATTTTTTCAAGAAGGGAACTTGAAATGACAATTTAGGCAGACTTCTTTCCAGTAACGTATCCATGATGTATTGTGATAATATGGGGCTAACTTTTGAGCCCATGGCGCATCCAAAAGTTTTCCTGTAATAGATGTTATTGTAGGAAAAGAAGTTGTTGTCCAGAATAAATGTGATTAACCTTATCAAGAGTTCCTCTGTCATGTTAGTTGTGAAGGGTCTTATGGTTTCCCATTTTTCTCGTATTACGTCAATCACTAGCTCCTTTGTAATATTACCGAACAAGTTCACCACATCCAGTGACACCACAACATATCCTTCTGGTATAGTTTTATTTTCCATCTCTTCGCAGAACTGACAGGTATCCCTTGTGTAATATGAATTGTCAGTGTTGTACGCTTTAAATAAGAAGCATATTAAGTGAATATAACCAACACCTACAGTTCACAGCAGAGACAGAAAACCCAGATCGAGCAGTTCCGTTCCTGGATACAAAAGTCATAAGAGGTAACCACCAAAATATTAAATTAAATTGGTACCAGAAAAGTACTGCATCAGGGAGATATGTCAATTTTTTTCCAGACAATCCATGGGCACAAAGATAAACTTCATAGTACAAATGAAGAAGAGAATAACGACAATTAGTGACAACGACTTCTTGGTGGATAACATGAAAAGGTTAGAAAACATATTGTTGAAGAACTCATACCCTAAAACGCTGATAAAACATTTACTGTTTGGAGCAGGAAATTTAGAATGGGTACCCAATAGGCAACCACACATACAAGAACAACTGCCGAACGGCGAGATTGTGAAGTTTGGGGTGATGGTCGATGTACCGGATGTGACAGACAAAATATTGAGAATCTTCAAACCAGAAAACATAAAAATCGTCAAAAACAAACAAAAACAGTAGGTAAAATATACTCTCAATTAAAAGATAAAACCCCACCACTATTGCAGGCCAATGTAGTCTACAAGTTGGAATGTTCAGACTGCTCTCGACACTATATTGGACAAACTTCTCAGACATTGAAAAGTAGAATTTCGGGACATAAAAGCGACTCTAGACTAGGGCTGGGCAAAAAAATTGATGATCGATCTGATCGATCTGATCGATCGTTCGATCTTCAAATTTGAAAGATCGAAAGATCGATCAGATCGATCAGATCGATCGGATCGATCAGATCGATCGGATCGATCGGATCGATCGGATCGATCGGATCGATCAGATCGATCGCAAATTGTGATCGAAGATCGATTACAAATTTCCATATTTTAATACATAAGATTACATTTAATTGTTAACATTGCTTTATGTTGCCTTTGACGCCGGTTGTTTTATGGGCATTATGATGATAGCCCTATGTTAACTACCAATAGAAATAAAAACCATCAATCTTTCATCGTGTTTGTATATCGATCAAATCAATCAAATCAATCAGAACGATCAGATCGACCAGATCGATCATATCGATCGGATCGGTCGGATCGATCAGATCGATCGGATCGGTCGGATCGATCAGATCGATCGGATCGATCGGATCGATCGGATCGATCGATATATATATATATATATATATATATATATATATATATATATATATATATATATATATATATATATATATATATATATATATATATATATATATATATATACTAGAGAGCGAATAGCGACCGTAACTTCGTTAGGAATTAACGTCAAATCGAATAATGTGGGAATTTCGGTCTGTTGGGCGTAGAAAAGGAAACTCCTTTTATCTAAGTTCAAATTTTCGTTTTATTTCAAAACTTCATCAGGAACAAGCTAAAATTAATTTACAAAAACATAAGCATCACTCAAACTGTGCAAAACAGGTATTCTACGATAGTAAATTCTATAAAATACTCACATCATAGAGTCAGAGAAATCAGCCAAGAGAAACACATATTATCAGAACAGTCACATCACAAAACACATCAAGTTCAATTAAAATGGCTTAAGACTCAACTATACATTTTTAACAATTAACACAATATCTGAATTACAAACACACGAGACACATGCTCCGAGCCTTTCAGTTCTACAAAACAAAACAACTGTGAAGCAGCAAACCAAACTTCTACCACCCACCTAACAAAATCATGGCAGGCGGGTCACCAACACCAACCTTGTACTACGTGCCGTTAAAACCTTGATTAATCAAAAATGTATATATATTACTGAGTTGACCCGTATCCGACTTGAAATTCAAACTATTATCTTTATTAACTTGAATGTAAAACATTTCAAGGAAAAGTCAAACCTTATTGTTACTTTCAACCGCAATTACGTCAGTGTTGCTCCAATCCATCACATGACCACTATCAACGGAATGTTGCGCCACAGCACAATTCCTTCTATGTAATTTTGTGTCACTCTTATGTAAAGCCAACCGTGATTTCAGCCATTGAGTAGTTTGACCATAATACTTCAGGGAGCACCCACCACACGGTATGCAATAAACGACATTCGGCTTCAAGAGATGGGGGGTTTTATCTTTAATGTTTGAAAAACACCTATCAACAGTCCTCACACCATTGCTCACCACAATACGAAACTCATCGTTCTTAAACAGCTGTACCAACCTGGCGGATAATCCATCAATTTGACTGAGCTTTCTATATTTGATCTCAACAACGCTAGCACCATCATCTGTAGCATAGTCATGGCGTGGACTATTGTAAATTAATTTATACACCAGGGGTTTTGGATAACCATTGTTAGTGAACATTACACTTAGGTGACGTAAATTCTTGTCGATAAAAGTTGGGTCGCTAATATATAAAACTCTATTCCTCATGGCCAAGAGAGTATTAACTTTTTGACTCATTGGATGACTTGAATAAAAGTTAATGTATCTATCGGACGCCGAGGGCTTCCTGTACCAATCCAACCTTAGCATATTGTCAGTAGGGTCACGTATTACTTTGGTATCCAAAAATGGGACACCAAAGTCAACCTCTTCCTCCACAGTAAATTGTAAGTGGGGATCAAATCCATTAAACGTGGTTAGGATCTCCTGCACTTTGTTGTTAGGTACTGCACAGATTATATCGTCTACATATTTATATAAGAAGGGTAAATTAAACGTTAGTTTTTTGATACAATTATCTAGTAGGCTATCCATGACCCACTGTGCCAGTACTGGACTGAGAGGAGAACCCATCGGCGTACCAAAAATCTGCTTAAAGTATTTATCCTGAAAGGTAAAGTAACAGTTGGTGAAAACAAATCTAATCAATTCTAGAAACATTTCTTTTGGAACAGAGCAACTAGCACTAACGACCTCCCACCCATCGTCTCAAATATAGATCATCAAATATAGAAAGCTCAGTCAAATTGATGGATTATGCGCCAGGTTGGTACAACTGTTTAAGAACGATGAGTTTCGTATTGTGGTGAGCAATGGTGTGAGGACTGTTGATAGGTGTTTTTCAAACATTAAAGATAAAACCCCCCATCTCTTGAAGTCGAATGTCGTTTATTGCATACCGTGTGGTGGGTGCTCCCTGAAGTATTATGGTCAAACTACTCAATGGCTGAAATCACGGTTGGCTTTACATAAGAGTGACACAAAATTACATAGAAGGAATTGTGCTGTGGCGCAACATTCCGTTGATAGTGGTCATGTTATGGATTGGAGCAACACTGACGTAATTGCGGTTGAAAGTAACAATAAGGCTAGACTTTTCCTTGAAATGTTTTACATTCAAGTTAATAAAGATAATAGTTTGAATTTCAAGTCGGATACGGGTCAACTCAGTAATACATATTCATTTTTGATTAATCAAGGTTTTAACGGCACGTAGTACAAGGTTGGTGTTGGTGTTGGTGACCCGCCTGCCATGATTTTGTTAGGTGGGTGGTAGAAGTTTGGTTTGCTGCTTCACAGTTGTTTTGTTTTGTAGAACTGAAAGGCTCGGAGCATGTGTCTCGTGTGTTTGTAATTCAGATATTGTGTTAATTGTTAAAAATGTATAGTTGAGTCTTAAGCCATTTTAATTGAACTTGATGTGTTTTGTGATGTGACTGTTCTGATAATATGTGTTTCTCTTGGCTGACTTCTCTGACTCTATGATGTGAGTATTTTATAGAATTTACTATCGTAGAATACCTGTTTTGCACAGTTTGAGTGATGCTTATGTTTTTGTAAATTAATTTTAGCTTGTTCCTGATGAAGTTTTGAAATAAAACGAAAATTTGAACTTAGATAAAAGGAGTTTCCTTTTCTACGCCCAACAGACCGAAATTCCCACATTATTCGATTTGAAGATATATATATATATAAGGAAAAAGGTTATTTATCGGGCAATTCCGTCATTCGAAGAAGCAACCGTAGACACGTGTTTCGGACTATTAGTCCTCATCAGTACGGTATAGCCAAGGAGTAAGATGGACACTCAATGGAAAAAACACTCAAATGGAGACCATAAGGGGGGTGCCCAATGTCACCAATTTGGTGCTTCAGTCACAACATCTTCAGGATTCGAAGACAAGATGTGACGTCGCGCCGGAGGTGACGGACACCCCAGGCCCACCATGTGACTGAAGCACCAAATTGGTGACATTGGGCACCCCCCTTATGGTCTCCATTTCAGTGTTTTTTCCATTGAGTGTCCATCTTAACCTTTTTCTTAACCTTTTTCTTAACCCATTCTTAACCTTTTTCTTAACCCATTAACCCATTCTTTAACCTTTTTCTTAACCCATTGAGTGTCCATCATAACCTTTTTCCTTGAATATCTTACCGTCGATAAACCTTTTCCATCTATATATATATATATATATATATATATATATATATATATATATATATAGGACCTCAGGCAGCGACCCTAAAAAGGTTACACAGCGAACTAAGAGGAACATCCCACACTCTCCTTAGGAGTAGGTGTGACGAAACCACCAAGTGTGTTTTTGCAAGGGAAACCATAAGAGCCCCTTGCACAAAGACCACATTGTACTACCTTCAAGTCACCAGAAGCAACCTGAGGCTGCTAACTGCAGTGCCCTGTATAGATACAGGGCACTGCAGACTAAAAGAGCATCTAACCCGCATTGGAATCTTAGAGGACCAAATGTGCAGGGGATGTGAAAGCGAGGAAGAGACGGTAGAACACTTTCTGTGCGAATGTCCGGCACTTTCGACATTACGTGAACGTTTCCTGCGTGAAAGATGGCTGGATTTATCCGCCATCAGAGGGGTTCCGCCGAGCGACACCCTCGCCTCCACGAAGGCCGCAGGATAGCTCGAGGCAGACACAGCCTAGGCCATAAGAACCCCTCGGAGGTTAGCAAAAGGGGCCTAATGAGGCCTAGGTGCTGTGGGAATTGTCGCACCCTCCAAGGTATCCATAATCCAATCCGGAAGCAATTTATTTTATATATAAAACTATTTGTTTAGATGTAGTTTAAATGTACTCTGTAGTGCCCCACTCTGGATCTATAGCGGTTTAAGGTTTTAGTACTTTGGTTTTTGGTAGCTTAATATTTAATAATAATCCCTATTTAACAACATGCTAAAAAAAGGAAAAAACTCAAAAATGACTTTTGCAAATTTTTAAGAAAATTGCAAAACTGGTCACGACGTTCAATTGTACGGAAAAAATACAAAAGTGACTCATTTCTACACTAGTGCTTTAATATACCCATTAATAGTTATTTAACCAACAAGTATATTAAAAACAGCGATTAATGATCGAGACTGTTTAACGCGCGAGCGAAGCGAGCGCGTTAATTGTCGATTAATATTCGAGTTGGTTACAAAATTTTTCCGTCGATCGTATTCTTCTAGCGTCTTCTACATAGATTTTTCTTCGCCGATGTCTTTTGAGGTTATATGACAATTTATGTAACTTGGCACTGACAGTTCTAGAGAGCGGTATGTTTTGATTGGAAGGTTTCATTTCACATATGTTCGATTGGCCAATCAAACGACGTTATTGCGTCTTGTGATTGGCTATAACAAATTATGCATTAATAGAAATCGTGCATTAATGGAGTACTTTAATAAACGATTTCCTATTCACTAAACTGACTCATAAATAAACGATCGACGGAAAATTAGAATAATAAAGCTTCAGATAAGTAAGCAAAATAATCAATTTTTGTCTTTGAATCAAAAAGTATCCAATAGAAAAGTTGTTGATCATGAACAAATTTACTAGTTTTGGAGAGGTTACTACATAACATAACCTAAAAACTTCCGAGATAAATGAGAAAAATCTATTTTTAGTGTTTTTATTTTTAATTATTGCATAAATAATTTAGTTTGACGGGAAATGTATATTTCAGTTGAATATCGAAGAATCAGTACAAGAGAAGAGATTGTGCGTAAACTTGGACACTGAAATATGAAATACATGAAATATTTTAAAAAAATAGTGCTAGATTTAAATAACTTAGAAGACAGTTCCACTGAAATGGAGCAGCCGCATCTCACAGGAAATATGCCAGCTGTAGAATTCAGTGATGAAGAAACGTTTCAAGAAAAACAAACATATTCAAATCTACA
The DNA here is from genome assembly GCA_964023965.1 of Melinopterus prodromus. NCBI lineage: Eukaryota > Metazoa > Arthropoda > Insecta > Coleoptera > Scarabaeidae > Melinopterus > Melinopterus prodromus. The sequence goes on along the minus strand of CAXIES010000667.1, from coordinate 34,876 downwards.
ATCAGATGACGATAAACATTGAAAAAAATTGCGAAAAGGCAAATATTAGCATAGAGTTACATATTTATTTTTTGTAAATCTGTAAATACATATATTGTCACAGGGTGGGGTCGTTCGTAAGGTTGCTCGATGAAAACCCTCGAAGACGTTTAGACCGTTATTTACTTACACACAATATAATACATAGAAACTCAAAAGATACACTAAAAGAAAATAAAGAGATATTCGAAAATTCAAGTCGCGGTAGGTGCAGCGTGTCGTACACTGACGGTGCCTGTCCCTCCGTCTAGATTCCACGTTGTTAGCAAGGCCCTCCGAGGTGCACCTTGGTGCTATTACCTTGGTAATAGTTTCCTCCAGGCCGGTGAGCGAACTCCAATTCTAGGGTTGCGTGCCGCCTTTTTAACTGCTTGGTCAAGGTCGTATGTCGAAACGTGGTGGACGGGGACATTTGCGCCCTCGCTGGCTATGGTACAATGGTGGCGACTTCGAAACCGGTATCACTGAGCGCACTGGTATTAGGGGCGTGTTAGTATTATTATTAATTATGAAAGTACTCTTTCTACTGTATTGATGTTATCATATTTTTACCTACTGTAGTAAATTATTTCATAAACAATTTGTGAATATTTAAGCATAAATAATAATTAATTAATTAAAATTATAAATACTTAAAAAATTGATTTCCGCATTTTGCTGGGAAGGTTTTAGGTAATGTTACTACAACAGTCTACAAAAGTTGTAGATTTTTTCATGACCTACATCTTTTTTATTGACTACTTTTGGATGATTCTAAGACAAGAGCTGATTATTTTGCTTATTTATGTGAAGCTTTATTATTAACTTAATGGTTAGTGTAGAAATGAATCCGTACAATTGAATGGTGTAACCAGTTTCGCAATTTTCTTAAAAATATAGACAAATAATGAACAATTACTGAAAAATTCTGTTTTGCGATTTTTAAATTTTTGAGCATGTTGTTAAATAATGGCTATTATTTTTATTATTGTATCAATAATTACATGTAAAAACAACAAAAATGACCACCAGAGGAACTCTCTATGATGATTTTTCACCAGAGAATTTCTTTTTCTTTATCATACGCAGTATTGTAAAGTATTGTAACAGTGCGCACGCGAGCGCGTGCGTGCGTGCATGCGTGCTTGCGTGCGTGTAGCTGATTTTTGTGACGACGATACCGGCGAAAATGCGAAAGGTATCGGGACGAAACTTCATATTTAGAAGTTTCAAAACCAAACTCTGAGCTGAAAGCTTTTGGTTCTAAAGGGTCCAGTGGAACTGGATGTTTACTCTTAGGATTTTTTAACGATTTTGTAAATGAGCCGCCATTTCTGTAATTTCGTCAAAATAGTTATATAAAAATTTAAGTAGAGAAAATTCTGAATAATTTATGTCTATGACGTTTTTGGTAAAATTAATAGTTTAGCTGTATCAGCAAATTCTATATTATGCGAGATCGGTCGTGTCCGCATTAATATATAACCAGTTAGTCATGATTTGATAAAAATGTTCTTTCTAATGACAGTGTAGTGTCAAACGGCAATGTCTTGATAATACCTACTGTCAATAGTATCAAAATAATTGTCCAATTCTGGATACCTAGTTTTATTTTAATGCAGACACGACCGATCTCGATCAAATGGAATCTCAAGCAGCTAAACTATTAATTCTATATATATAGTATGATTAAGTCATGTGCCTGTCCACATCAGACTTTTTAACAAATCCTGATTTTGGATGAAAAACTAAATATCCAAAAAACTTTTTTGTATAATAAAAAACTGTATGCTTAATTAAGGTATAAAAAAGCACGTTTTCACAAAAATCTATCAAAATTGAACTATTGTTGTAACAATAAAAAAACAGAAAATCGTTTTGGCATAGACATTCGCATTTGTCTCGGAAATTTTTGCGGTCAAAGTAAAAAGTTTCCCAAATGAATGTCGTAGATTTTTTTATGATCTACAAGTTTTGCCGGAAAACGAAAAATATATTTTCCACCCGCTTTCAACCCCGCCGAATAAACACTATACCACCCCATGACCTGCATTTATTTTTTTACATTGACTATGAGCCCCTTTATCATTTCTAATGATAAAAGTCCTGTCTACAATTTTATTAATACCCACTCTTAACTTTATTTGCCAGCATTATTATTGTGATGATCGATAATGTTTGTGTGGGGTTTTTACCGTTTTTCCAGAAATTTTTACCGATTATTTGAATTATATTGCGGTCGGGAAAATCAATATTTTTTGTGGTAACTAATTATTTATTGGTGCAGTTTTTACTTTGATAGCCGTTGGATGATATGCTTGCGCATTCTCTCATAGAATATCTGACCTCTGCTTAGCAGAAATATATCATACGTTTTTTCGCATTTTTGGTTAAAACATGCACAGACATCCCATTATTGACAAATGTTTAAAGCGCTTGACAAAATGCATGTTTTATTAAAAATTAACGTTAATTACTAAACATTATTTGTTGTTTTATTAAAAAGTTAGATAATAATATTAGTACTCTCATTACTCTATTACCCAACAGGAGACCCACTTACAAGGCAACGCTTATTCGCATCAAAATAACAATATCAATAATAACAACCAGAACATTATTGTTCTATTGTTGCAAAAGGTTACAGAAATTAGTAGCAATAGTAGAAATATAATATTAACAGCATAGATAAATGAGTCGCCATAGATATGAAATAAAACCAGAATAGCTATATGTAGTTATTGTAGTATATCTGACAGGTATGTCTTTAATTTTCTTCTTGTTTTCAGATATCGCTGCAATTCGCAAAAGTGCACTGGTCCATGTTATGAGATCATACTACAGGATTTTCAAATGATCTACAATGATTTTATACAACTTGGTAGTATAGAAGAGGACATCGTAAACAATTTTAACACAACAGTCTTAGATTCAATCAAAAGAGATTTGGAACACTTGGAGAATAACAGCATCAAATTGAATAGTTTTATGAAAGCAGTCAATCCGCTCGATACGACCTCGCTAACAAATTTAGACAATCCATGTACACATTTACAGAAAGAAATACACGACCTTACAAAAATGTACGATTTAGACGTAGACCATCAAAAATTGATGGATAAGTTGTCCAATGGACTGAAACGAATAGAAGCCATTAGTCAAAAAGTAGATGGACTTCATGAAAATCTGCAAATGGTAGTCAAAACGATTCAGGATCAAGAACAAATTGATAAAATCTCAAAGGAGTCAGTAAACGGTTTGGATGACATTACAAATACGACAACAATTTTGGTGAATCAAATCAATTATTTAAATACCACATGTCTTAAAATAGTAGATTTTGTTTGTGCCAATAATCAAACAGAGGAATTAGAACAGATAAAATTAGAAATTACTCGTATAGATACGAAAACAATAGAAAATCGAATAAAATGGATGCGAAACAACTCAGAACAAACTATTAGAGAAAATAAAAGGGTATCAAATAAAATTGATCAGATAATATTTATTCCACTTCCAAAGTTTAATACAGAGATGTACGATCGAAATAACAACAAAATTGGAGCAATGAAAAATTCGCTAGATACCAGTGATTCCATAGACAAGAAAGCAAATAATCATTTAAATAATGCCATAGATGCTTTACATAGTGTGAATATTTCCAAAGCTGAAGCTTATATCAAAATTTATGTTGGTAAGTGATTTATCTCTCCCGCATGGTGTCATTTTCCGGAATTGTCTAGTGGTTTTGATTACAATATAGATAAATACTAATATCCTGATGATATTTGGACTCCCCTAAACCATAGGTGTGCCAGATTTCAGAACTTGATTCCACCTTTCGTTTCTGAAGTACTTCAAGCACAAGAATTATTTGTCTTTCGTTAACACCCCGTCACATCTTAAGGTTTTTTTTTACTAAGGCATGTATGGTATAATCGGTCAGACATTCCGTATACCTGCAGACCTTATGTTACCTATATCAGCCAATTTTTAACCTTTTAACTAACGCAATTGCAGGCATTTTGACGAACATAATCTAAAAATGGTGCAACAAGTATAACCAGGAGTCGCCAAAAGGGACAGTAAAATTTTACATACATACATGTTTACATGCATGTTTACTTTTGTTTCTTGAGCTATTATTTGAAATAATATTTGAAAAATAAAAGCTCTCCTGTTATGCCCTGTTAACAATGAGTAACAAGTAGAAATCAACCCGCCTTTTGTGCAGTAGGTTTAATTGGTGAATGGTATTTTTATTTCCCCTGTAGGCAACGCTGGGCAAAGTTAGTCAGAAAGTTTACTTCGTTGACCGATAATCCGTTAATGAAAAAGATAACTTTGTTAACCGATAGTCCGTTATTTTGCTATAAATGTTACGGAAGAACGTTAACCGTTAATCGTTAACTTTTTATAAAAAATAACTTATGTTGAGTATAACCTAATAACAACAGATCTTTCTTTTGCATAAGTTAAAATTTCCTTAGGAATTTTCAAACTAGCCACAGTGGTAACTAAAGTACGGTTGCGAGATGTAATATTTATAAAAGAAATTTAAAAGACCAACTAAGGCGGTTGCAGTTAGAAGAACCGCATTTTCAGAAGGTTGCTTTTTAAGTTTAGATTTATATTTTGAAATAATTGGTATTTATTAAAAAGTATGTATATTAAAAAATAGTTAAATATTTACTATTACATAATAAATAGGTATACTGGCAGAAAATAGTACGTAAAATTTCCGGATGAAAGTCGGATCAACTTTCGTTTGGTAATTACTGAGTTACATGACAACAAGAAATTTAGGATGTGAACATATTTTTTTTCGCGACTGTACATGCAAAAAGGAACTAAAAACTAAACAATTCACGCACATGCTTTATGTACGGACTCCGTGTCACACAAAGTAGTAGGTCATACAAATACAAAACCAAGTCCGAACATGCACAGAATGTCAATAGCAGTTGGAGATGTTTAATTATGATATTTTCGATTTAATGGCCTTGTATTAACGGATGACAAATGTAGCGGAAGTTAATGTGTCCGTTAATGGTTTTGAAAGTTAACTTAAAAGAAAATTCGTTAACGAAAAATTTAACTTCTTTAATTAACGATTAACGGATTAACGCTTTTGTGTCCAGCTTTGGCTGTAGTTAATACAAATACTGTTCGACTAGAAGTTTTTGATGTTTCACTACTTTTGTATATTATTTGAATCATTGGAATCAGGATCTACTTGATCCTGATGACTTCTAAACTGAAATACTCTCAGCTGACTCACATCCGGTCTACCAGACGTTGGTACTAACTATGTTATTTTAAATGATATCATTTAACTTTTATTTAATTTATTATGTTGTTACAAATTGAATATCTTGGTTACTATTAAAGCCAATAGATTTGTTTGGTGAGATCTAGAGATGGGTCGGGTCGTTCCTTTTGTAGACTCGTTCCTTTCGGTCTCGATTCTTTGCACCTAGCACATATAGACCGAACCGCGTACTCACCATCGAGATGAATATATATATAATCTGGAGGTAGCATGCAATAGTCCCCACCAGTGCTAAAACGGGTCAAAAGTTGTTTAGTTCTCATAGGGCCATACAGAGGGCGACGCGCGGCAAATTCACTAAATTCAAACACTACTACTTAAATTCTCTTGTTTATAACCTACTTTTAGTGCGTTCAATAAGTAAAAAGGAAGTAATTATCACTTTATAATACGAGTTACAGAAGGTAATGATCAAATCATCACAGTACTGATGGAATATACAGTAGTTGGAATTTAACTCGTAATATTTTAAGTAACTAGCAATGTTTGTAAACATTTCAATTCTGCTTTTTCATCGAAATTCTCTCGAGTAAAGGAATGGTTGATATTATAACAATTTTCTTTAAGGTTAGCAGTTTGTTACTAAAAATAATAAAATAAAACAGCATCTTTTATACAGTGGTACATTGATTATTAAAAAGCACAACTTTTGTATATACTTGCTTTTCTAACATGAATATTGTGACAATTTGCGATATAATGCAGTCTGCACGTCAAATATATTTTGGCAACTTCCTTTATTAATAATACAAATATGATTATTACCAAGTTCATAGTTTATAATGTGGCTTTGAAGTGAATTGAACGAATGTGTGTGTATACTGCACAAAAAACAGAGTGAACTAAATTTTCAAGTATATCTTAATTTTGGTGGAGCACTGTTTGTATCTAACAATCAATAACCACGGACAAACTCGCTCAAATTATTTGCATATGCGTTCTTTGAGACATGTATTAATTTACCGTTATTTTTGAATGAAATTAGAAATGATGTATTTGCTGATAATGCAATACAGGCATCTAAACACCAATTTCATTTAATTCTTTTTAAAATCTTTTTTACTACAAAACCTCCTATGTATTCTACCAGATTAATTGAAAATTGACTGATATTCGAAAAATCTAAATAATCTGCATCATCTCTTATGTCATCAAACAATTTATCCACTGTATTACTTATAACCTTTGTCCCAAAGCCAAAACAAAACAAAATTGGTGTGTTACGAATACTTTAACGCACGTTTTAGGTTAGAATCATAGGTTTGTTTATATACCTGAAGCTAGATATTTAGTGATTTTGCAAGAACTAAAATAAAGTTACTAAAACCCCTAACTTCAAGAGCCTATGAAGCTCAGAGCATTTTTGACCCTCCCCCACTCCTATCGCTTGCTACCTCCAGATTATATATATATATATATATATTTTCATCTCGATGGTACTCACCCAGTCGCGATTGGTCCCGATAGATAAATAAATAAATCAGTAAAAAGTGCTCTGTTTGCGTTTGAAGTCCCAGGGGGTGTGATTGTTGGAAATTACGTTTTAAGGTTGTGTTAGAACATTGCAACGGCAAGAGAAATCTAACTGTGTACTTGAGTTATCTTTAAAGATCGTGCAGAAACCATTGATGTTATGGGCGGCATGTTTGAATTTATCATTTTAGGTGGTATTTTCGTCACTTTCAGTTATGATGTATCACACTTGTTGTTAAGCAGTAATTTTTAGACGTATGTTACTTGTTGGTGTTCTTTTGTTTGTTTTTGCTAAGATTGAATCGGAGCTGGAATTAACGTATTTGAGTATGTCACATCACTTCAAACCAAGCTTTCTTTTTTATTTTTCGTCATGTTTAAATAAAGAGCACTTCCAACATTAGCCTGAATACATTGTGTTGTTCCTTTTTTTAGATATTTTTTATTTGAAGATATTATTTTTACGTGAAAAAGGAACAGCAAAACCCTGACCGTCAGGCAAGTGACAGCAAACTGCTAAAATTTTAGTTCAATAAAAAACGATGTTAGTTTTAGTTCCAAATCACTGCAAAAGCAAAATTTTATGTTTTTGTTGCAAAAACATAAGTTTCTGCAAAAAAATCTACAGCCCAATAATGGTAGTACAATATGAAAACAGGTAAGAAAAATCGTTAAAAAATTTCAAAATCAAACATGGCGCCCATAAGACAACTAAACGTTGGCCACCATCTTTAAAGATAACTCTAGTTCGCAATTGTTCTTTTCGTGCCTTTACAATGGAATCGGTTTTTATCTATGCAAACGTCCAATTCAACTGCTTTTTGAGTAAAAACAGCAAAAGAACAATGTTTCAAAATTTCACCATGTATACAAAAAAATAAAAAAGTCATCCTGTATACGATCCTATAATACTCTACTGTTCCTTTTGACCAAAAGAAAATTGTAATTTCATTACACCTTTCATCTTACATTAAATTGACCGGATATTATCAGAAATGTTGCATAGCCATACATAAAGCAACATTACATTGGATCAATATCTTCATTTATGGAAAAAATGGAGTGTTTTCAATCTTCACAATATAAGCAATTAGTTTATCAAAGATATGTACTAAACATTTATATTTCTTTGCAGTTAAACTAATTACTCCCAAACGTCGAAACTAGACTGAAGACTCCCTAATCCTCCCTAACGATTTCCAAACCATTCCAATCAAAAAATCACAGAATTTTAAAGGTGGGGGTCCAACTTGACGGTACAAAAAACAATTTTCATTTTCTCAAAAACCAAGTACTCCCAAACGAAAAAAGTGTACTCCCAAACCCTCCCTAACGATTCCCAAACGATTTGCAGAAAAAATTGCTTCAAATTCAAAAGTGGGGGGGGGGGCTAACTTGACAACGGTGCCAACCTGATAAAATAGTCGATATATTTTGTAAGATAAAAACAAAAACTCAAATTAAAATTGTATGATTATATTTAAAGCAACAAAGTTGATATCAATTTTCGGTACACTGGAAATAGCAATCAACTTGAAAATAGTTTAATTTAAACGTTGCTGTTGCCTGGAATTGCTGCCGTCGCTGTTTCCTCGGTATCAACGTAGATTTGAACTTGGCACATGATACTTTACTATTTTGATGTGTACTATTTTTGAACGTTTCGTATTTCTCATCATGCCTCTGATATTGTTTTAGCTCCTGCCCAGGAAATTCAACATAGAATTGGTGAGCTTCTGGAATCGTCAAAGCGAAGGAAAAGGCTAGATCAAATCTTAACTAATATGACTCTCGCAGATAATAAATTAAAACAAATTAATATTAGTTTGAAATCAATTATAGAGGAACGAAATCGCATAATACTAAAAATAGAAAGTCATATGCATTTAATTCTTCGTCATGAAGGAGATATGAAACTCCTTCAATTAATAAAGAGACTTCAAACCAAACTATCAGATATTGATAGATATTACGCCACACAATTGGAAGATTTGACATCAACGCATCAGGGCATGGAGGCAGAATATGAAGAGATTGAAAGAATTGTTCACGAAGAGATTAAATGTATGGAAAACGGGTCTAATGATATTGATCAAGAATTGATTAGAGCGAATGAGGAAATGTCACAGATGGATGAACAACTTAATCGTACTGAAAATGCACTGATATTACTCAATGAAGCAGAAGACGTTGGAAAGCAAATTTGGGAATTAGAAGCTGCATTGAGGGAGCTGTCTGAAATTCGTGCTAATGCAACAACGTTATGTCCAGTGTATGATTTGAATCGATGATTATTTATCCCCATAAAATGTCCAGAGTTATAGAAGCATCACTAGAAAACAGCAACAAAACAAAAACTGTCTTTACGGTTTCAAAAACTGATAGTTTCTGAGATAACCGCAAAAAAAACTTTACAGCAGTCGTATCGGTGGGTATTTTTGATGTGATTTTTTAAAACTTCTAAATAAAGCTTTACATAAATCTCCAGGTTTCAGCATTTTTTCAATGTTAGCCATTTTTAGAACTAATTTTACTGGATTTTATATTATTATTGTATATATAAATAGTTCCATCCTGCGCATTCACGAAGTTAATGTAGTGGAATAAATCAATGGTTGTTTTAAGATTCAAACAATAAAAATTTGTTGTATCGATGATCGAAATTTATATTGTTATATTGCTACGCAAAACTAGTTTTCGGATCGCCCCGTCATCTTGAACTTGAAAATATGTATATTAATTAAAATTATAAACAATACAAATTAATCTAATCTACACAATAAATTAAAATACGGTGCCTTACGCCGTGGGCGCTTATCCGACGATTAAATTAAAGGAAAGATTATGATACATACCCGCCAGTGAATTAACTACTGCGGGTAAACAATTAAAATGTACGATATAAAATAAAAAATTCTTTGCCATAATCATTAAAATTGAACAAGTAGTTTGGGTCCGGATTTCTCATTAAAATGTTTCAAAAAAATTGTTTAGATACTACCCCCACAAACAAAAATACTACTCAAGGCCCTCTTCATCGGCGTCCTCATCTCCATCGGCATCCTCGCGTTCCCCAATCTGCAATGGCTGTTCCGGCGGGTCTTCCACCATAGGTGCCCATAGGTTATGTGCCCCAAATAGATATCGATGTTTCCTCCTTCTGGGTTTTTCAGTAATGCCCCGTATGAGGGGGTTGTCATGCGTAACGGTGTTGTTGTAAAACTTTGTTAGTTGTTTGGCCAAAATATCCCTAATAAACGGGCACGCTGCGCGATTGTGGAGTTCCGTGGTACGGTCGTAACGGTCGCCATTCGCAATAATACGTAGAATTTTGTTTTGTTGTATCTGAACACGTTTTAAATTTGTCTTCTTTCCCATAACGTAATATTTCCGACGAACGTTAACGTGAATTTGGATCATGGCCCCGTCATCAGTGCAGGAAACTATAAATTACGAGAAAATACAAGTGCAAGGCGTGACAAAACAGGTTTTACATACCGCAGTAGTCGAAGTAAACAGTTATTATACAGTTATTATAAATACATCGAAGATATACAATAGCGGACGGACCTATGAGAAAATTCTAAACAATAAAAAAAGTAGTTTTTTATCAATTAGCAATATTTTCAAATTTAAATCTAGGTTTTTCGTTGCTGATTCCACACAACTTACCTCAAGCTAAAAAAAAGATCGCAAACTTACAACAAATTCACAACTTATTTCCCTGGACGTCGTAAATCTGTACACTAATGTACCGGTCACCCCGTTAATGAGACTATTTGCCATTATTAGGAACTTCCTAAAGGTTTCGTTAAGGTACCCTTCACGGCGTGTGGAGTGACGGGCCTGGAGTGGAGTGCCACGCCTGGACACGCCGCCACGCAATTTGGCGATAGCGATCACACGACCTGCGGGGTGGCAAGTGTCGGCATTTCAACATGTCCGTTCGTCGAAAACGAAATATGAAAACGGTGAATATGATTCTGGGGTTTTCATGTAGAGAACTGAAGAGTAGCTCAACTTTTGGGCAGCTTTGCAGACAAGTTATAAGGTTTTAAAATGTACGACAAACTGTGATTGTGATTCTAAGTTATACTTTTGCATATTGCCGTACACACTGTTTTTGATGAAAACAGCGCCTTGTCTCCAGAGCTTTGGCAAATACTGAAATACATATGTTTTTACTGGTTATATGTCGTCATAGAGGTTCAGGGAAACAAATGGCATAACATAAGCCTACTTGACGTATTGAATGGTCACAGTTTTAATTTCAGGAATATACAGAATATATAACTACTCATAACAGCATTCTGATTTGGAATTTCAAACGAAAACCTAGGTTGTATGTGGTATCAATACAGTTATTTTTAAAATAAACAGCTATAGTTTAAAAAAAGGGTTCTAAATCACAATATAAGAAAACATAATCAATTATAGTGTATGCATATGCTGTGTTCAATTTCAAACTCGAAAGCTGAGTGCAGTTATAACCACTTCTGGTAGATTTTGGAGATCTAAAGTCTTATAATTAAAGTCTTCAGGACAATTTTATGTTGTTCTTTTCCAAATATGTATCTACGACGTGTCTATGGCATATAACAAAGACGTAAACCTGACATAACACCTGCTATATTTACAGGTATAATGTAATTATTCCGTCTCATTGATACTAGTTTATTATTTTTTTTGAAACAAAAAATCTGTTGTCCAGCTGAAAGTTTAAAATCGCCCTTGCGTGGCGGAAGCTGAACCTCCAGTAAAATTCAGCAGAGGTCAAAATTTAAAAAACTGTAAAACTAGATGAACTTTCATGTATAGATAATAGTGATATACAGGGGGGTGTAAATCCAGGTTCTGGCTGTAATTTAAACATTACTGCCACAACCCGCATTTGAACCAGGGACCTTACCGTCGCTAGCACAATGCTCTAAACAACTGATCTATTAAGGTCCCTGGTTCAAATCCAGGTTGTGGCTGTACTTTTAAATTTATTCAACATTTACATCCCGCCTGTATATCACCATTTTCTATATATTTGATCTGTTATCATTACGGCCGTACAATAATAACTAGTTATAGATAAAATTGGTTGGACAATGAACTTATATTTGATTAAAAACGTTAATATTTGGTAAAATGTCTGCTTAAATTTATAGGTCAATAGGATTTAATAGCTCTTTTTCACCGCGGTCTCTTTTTCTATTTCGAGTAAATATTAATTTGTAATTGTTAAAAAGTATCCCTTATTAAAAGTACTATTTTTAAAAAGGATTTTGATTTAAAGGATCGTGTAGAATTAAAACCGCGTTTCATGAGCTTATTTTATACATTTGTATCAATAAACATCGACATGTTGTCAATTGACCACGTTTAACCATGACATGTGTCAATTGAAGAGCTAAATAACTGATTTTTAAAATTTACGGACTCAGACGTCACGCCGTGTGACTGTATAGCACGCCAGCCCACTTCGCGCGCGGCGCGTTTGCTTTGAGTGTGCAAAGTTTAGCGCCAGTCCACGGGTCCCGACACGCCGCGTGAAAATCGTCGCGCCGACCCAATCACACGGCGTGTGGCTCGACGGTTTACACTCCCGGCGTGACACTCCACACGCCGTGTAACGGTACCTTTACATGGCGTGTGGAGTGTCACGCCGGGAGTGTAAACCGTCGAGCCACACGCCGTGTGATTGGGTCGGCGCGACGATTTTCACATTGTATAGCGGCGTGTCCAGGCGTGGCACTCCACTCTGGCGCGCCACTCCACACGCCGTGTTAACGGCTCCTTTACACAAAAAGATGACTAGTTCAACACGAATATCTTGACATCTTAGACATTGATTGCCTTGTAGAACTTCCGGAAATAGTAACTAAGTAAAACTTTTACTTTTAATAGCCACTTCCACCAGATGAGTGGCGGTCTTGCGATTGGCTCTTCACTCTCTGGTGTAATGGCCAAATGCTAAGTCGATCGCTTAGAACGAAATTTTTCCGACAAATACCATCAATTCAAAAAAAATAAGACATTATTGGGAGGGTGCGTGATGCAAGCGCCTCTCCCGAGGTAGGCGAGTACTATGTCCACGAGGCGTATTACGAACTGCTCCATTTGGAGCAGTTCGCAACTATATGTTACAGTTATCTATAGTGTTTTAATGGTCCAATCAAACTTGTATTATTATATTGTTTTTGGAAAATAACTGTTACCTAATAGTGAACTTCATTAACTTAATTTCATTGAACTTAATTTAATTTACAATATATTATAAAATATAATTATAAACAACTATTAGGTAAGGTTATGTTTCATGTACAATTAGTTCAGGTTAAGTTACTGTTTTTTGATTAATAAACTAGCAAGGCTGTGCTGTAGGGTCCGAGATCTAGCTCATATTCGCACAGTCAATTAGCCTGCACAACACAAAATGAGGTTAGTTTATGTTTTGAGACTTTTAGGTTGTATTGTAATTATGTAGAACACGTGCACAATACAAAATGAGTGTACTTTATGTTTTGGGACTTTTAGATTATATTGTAACTTTCTTATAAAACAAGCAATCAAACTAGACAAACCCTTTTACTCAACCTTCATAATAAGATTATATTGCTGAATTGTGAATGTAATTTGAAAATAAATTTCAGTTTTAGCTCAACATGAGTGTAATAATCTTGGAAATCTATAAAATTTGCATTTCTTGATATTTCTCCTATTATTCGTACATTTGTCAATACAAAACTTATAGTGTCCCCCCATTACGAAGTTATCGATGAACGATCTGTTGCTGTGAACCACAGAATTATATACTTATGAGTTATGACAGCTAGGCAACAACATAATGCGCCGTACTGCCTATTTTTAGCGCCGTACAGCACATTTGTAGGCCGATATTTCTCCGTTTCTCCACCACGGGCGCCTAAACCGATTTTCGTCTCCCTTCCACGGGGCATGCACGGTGCCAATAGGAGGTACACGATATATGTATCGTGTTCGAGGGTAATAATGCTAAATTGGTTGAACTGGATAATATTTTTAAGATAATATAAACAATTTAAATTTTACTCGGTATAGAGATATCGACAATTGTCTCAAGTTTTTGGATCTTGCCGTGCACAGAGATGAAAGAAAAATAATCTTCAAAATCTACCGCAAATCCACGACTATAATTGATTGGGGTTACCAGGGCAGTTGTTGATTAGCGTACAATTATGATCATGCTTCCAAGACTCACCAACGGAATTAAGTAGGTAGGGCGTACCTAGTACGAAGGTTTTGTGTTTAATTTCGATTATACCTGTCGTACATACCGTCACTGTTGCCGGCATCCGCGTTGCCGGCATCCGCCAGATGCCGGCAACAGTGACGGGTGAGCACAAAACAAACTAATTAAATCACATGAATTAATTAAAAACATCACAAGACAGCTATAAAATGTGACGCATAAGGCGAACGCCAAAGGGGACGAGAAACCACGAACACCGCCACGGTGCGGCCACCCAGCGACCTCGAAAGTACCACCAAAACGAAGTTCGTACATTTGTACGAATGTTCGTACAATTGTACGAATGTTCGTACATTTGTACGAATTTACATCCTACGAATGTGCGTACATTTGTACAAATGTTCGTACCTGTGTGAATAAATTCAACGGAACTGATGGTTATTACGTATACTCGTGAGTAATGTAGAATCAACTAAAGAAGCGAATGATATATAACCCATTCCCACAGCCTCTGTAGCTCAAGTGGGAGGGTAGTCAACCGGAAATGGGAGGGTTTCTGGTTCAAATCCATACGGAGGTGTTTTTCCCAAAATTATCCTCACCTGGGTTAATTATCATTCGCTTCTTTAGTTAAATCTTTACGAATGTTCGTACATCTGTACGAACGTACGTAGATTTGTACGAATGTTTGTACATCTCTACGAACGTACGTACATTTGTACGAATATTCGGTCATTTGTCCAAATGTTAGTACATTTCAAGGAATCTTCGTACATTTGTAACAATGTTCGTACATTTGTACGAATTTTCATACATTTGTACGAATGCTCGTACATGTGTACGAGTGTTACTACATGTCAACGAATGTTAGTGCATTTGTACGAATGTTCATACATCTGAACGAACATACATCGGACGAATGTACATCCCAGGTAACAATCGTGCAACGCATAATGATACAATTGAAACCGCACGTGCGTTCATTTGATCACGCAGATGCGTCATCAACGGAGGTTCCTATCGCCCGCATTCTCACTCGAGTAGCGACATGCGGCGCATGTCGCTCGCGCTCCTGCGTTTTATTCGTCAGGAACGACGCACCGTGCCGAATGTATGACGAAAAATAAGCATTGTGACACGCATATAACTCACACCCGTGCGCTTTATTCAATAAACGCACGCGTGCGGGCGATATTGCACTCATCACACCGAAAATCGACGCGTGATGATTTCGTGCGTTACACGACTGTTATCTGGCATTGTACGAATGTTCGTACATTTGTACGAATAAATTGAAAGGAAAATGGTTATTATGTAAACTCGTAAGTAAGTAAGTAAGAAGTGACAATAAAGCCTATAAATTTCCACTGCCTCTGTAGCTCAAATAGGAGACCTGTCAACCGGAAATTGGAGGGTTCCTGGTTCAAATCCAGGCGGAGTGTTTTTTCCAAAAATTATCATCACCTGGATTAATTATAATTCGCTTCTTTAGTTGATTTGTACGAATGTTTGTACATCGTACGACTGTGCTATGCGCGCAAAAAAATCGTAAACCTTGTAGCTTTGTAAATGGTTATTTCATAATCTTTACGCTGTCATTCTGACATTAGTCATAGGATCATAGGTATGAAACATAGGCACCAACTGTCGAGTTGACAAGCCAGAGTTATATAATGTCAAAATGGTCAAAATTAGCTGTACGGCGTTTCGGTAGTTCCAATTGTTCTTCAATTGTTGCTTTTAAATTTGAGATTTTTTATGCTCAAACGGTTTGAATTGAATGTAGCTATTGGGGAAAACTTCTCATAACAATAATTGAAAAGGAAATACTTTTTTAAAATCAGTCATTATTGAACAATAGGCAGTAACTTACGATTTTATTTTTAGATTTATGAATCATTGATTTTTAGCCATGCACACAAAAAACACCTACCTATGTATGCAATAAAATCTCCATAAAACCACCCTTTTTTGGAAATCAATTGGAAGCAGAAAAAGCTATGATTTTTGTGCGGATTGTGTTGTTTGAACCAAGAGTGGGAATTCCTGTAGTTCACCGCTTTTCGAATAGATGGCGCCACCGCTGTTTATAACAAACATTCAAAATAAAATTCGCAGTTTCTGTATTATTTCCCTCTCATATCTTATCTTATCTTATCTCTGCAGTTATTATCCATTATTATATGTATTGTTATTATTATATTATTATTATTATTATTACACATATTGTGCAATGGGAAGTACATATGCATTTGTGTGGAAATTAATATTCAAAACTGGTTATTGATAATAAATGTTTATTAATTTAATTTTCCTTTTGGTTCAAACGAATATTATGTGTGTGTGTACTACTCATCAGGTCTCAAACAATTTCATGTAAATCATACATATATACATGTAATTTGAAGAAGCAGGAATACTGGGGGTGCAGCCAGTGTGGCAGTTAATATGATTAAAAGAGGATGTTGTTGTAAGAGTAGCTGTTAGTGACACCTAGTGGTGGCCGGTGCGAACTGTAAACCCCACCACCTTTGTATAACGACTCCATTCGTGGCAGTCGGCCATAGAACATGAAGCTGAATACACGTCTACAAGTTTAATAGTGTTTTAATTAATAACCACCTACGCATATACAACATGGCGCAGTCGCAGTAGTTAAATAAAGTGATAACAAAAGAAATTAGAAGAAAAATGGAGTTTTTAAAGCAACCAAAGCCTATGTCAATGGCGGGTGAGCTAGGTATCAATTGGAAAAAGTTCAAGGAATCCATGGAGTTATATCTGTTGGCCACGGGATGTGTGTCAAAAACTAAAGATGTACAAGCAGCAGTATTCCTACACTGTGCAGGGGAAGAGGTACGCGACATATTACAAACCCTAGAAATAAGTAAAGACGATAGCAAAGATCCTGAGAAAATAATAGAAAAATTAGATAAGTACTTCTTGCCAAAGGTGAATACAAGTGTGGAACGCCACAAATTTAACACCAGAGTACAAGGTGACAACGAAAATTTCGACAGTTTCTTAAGCGAGCTGAGAAAGATAGCAACGAACTGCGAGTTTGGTAGTTTGAAGGACGAGCTGATCAAAGACAGAATCGTATGCGCAGTAAAAGACCCTAAAATCAAGGACAGGTTACTACGTGAACAACAACTAGACCTACAGAGAGCGATCGAAATATGTAAGGCGGCAGAACGCACGGACTAACATTTGCACAACTTGGCTGGCAAAACAACAAACACGGCATCAGTCGGCGAGATCAAACGCGGCTCATTTAAAAGCTTCAAAGAGGGTGCAAGCGGCGCAGCAAGTCAAAGGCAAGGCAACAAGGATAGAAGATACGGAACGAGCGGCGTGAACAACAGTGACAGAAGAAATTATGGGTCCAGTGGCGGCAAACCAACAACTGGAGCAGGTAGAGAAAAAACGGCATGCGGTTGGTGTGGCGGCGGCCTACATGATAGAAAGAGATGCCCAGCTGATCAACAACAGTGCCGAAAGTGCGGTAAATATGGTCATTTTGCTCGAGTTTGTAGATTAAGAAAAGCGCATTTAAATGTAGTAGATACCCGGAACGAAACCGAAATCGATGTTGAAGAACACATGATTGCATGCTTGAGTGACCTTAGTAAAGTAGACGATTGGTTTGAAAGTGTATACATTGATGTTTGTAAAAAATCAGTTAATTTTAAGTTGGATACCGGTGCGCAAGTAAATGTAATCCCGAAATATCTATTTGAGGAATTAAAATTGTATCAATATTTAAAGTATGCAAATATTAGAATAACAAATTATGCAGGAAAAAAATTGCATGTATTAGGAGTGTGTGACTTGCTGGTAGTCCATGGTCGTGAACGATGTGATGTACGATTTGTCATTGTCGATACAAATGAGACAGCTACACCTATTTTAGGTATAAAAATGATACAAAAATTTAATTTACTTACAAAAAATACTGCAAACAAGGTATGTCAGGTTGAAGACCAAAAAGTAAAATTTAATTTGTCTGATTACGAAGATCTATTTAAAGGAATAGGTAATATTAAAATAGAACCTGTTGATTTTAAACTTAAAGATAATACAAAATCTGTAATAGTTCCTTGCAGAAAAGTAGCATTTCAGTTATTGCAACCTTTGCGTGAAGAATTAAATAAAATATTAAAAGAAGACATTATAGAGGAAGTAAATAAACCGACACAGTATGTACACCCAATAGTTCTTGTTAAAAAAGATACGCTAAATAAAATTAGAATTTGTTTAGACCCAAAACTTTTGAACGAAAATTTAATCCGAGAATATTATTCATTACCGACATTTGAAGAGTTAACACATAATATGGGTAGTCCTAGAATATTTTCAGTGTTAGATGCAAATAAAGGTTTTTACCAAATAAAATTGTCACAAGAACCATCCCTTCTAACCACATTTGCTACTCCTTATGGAAGATACAAATTTAAACGTTTACCATTTGGGATTAGTGTTGCTCCAGAAATTTTCCACAAAACATTTATGGATATATTCGGAAATATAAAAGGGGTCAAAGTATACATTGACGACATAATTATTTACGCGGATAATGAAGAAGAACATAAAAAGATTTTGCAAGAGGTATTGCTAAAAGCACAATCCGCAGGAGTTAAGTTTAATAAATCAAAATGCAAGTTTGGAGTAAAGGAAATTAAATACGTGGGACATACCATCTCGGAGGAAGGAATAAAAGCAAACGAAGAAAAAATTCAGGCCATTATACAAATGCCGAAACCGAAAAATGCAAAAGAACTTAGTCGTTTTCTTGGAATGATAACGTACTTGTCAAAATTTACACCAAATTTATCTGAACATTCGAATAATTTGCGGCAATTACTACGAAAAAACATAGAATGGTTATGGATGGAACAACATGAAAAAGAGTTCAATAAATTAAAGGAAATAGTAACTAAAGCTCCTATATTACAATTTTTTAACGAAAAAGAAGAAGTAACTTTGTCAGTAGACAGTTCCAAATATGGTATGGGTGCTGTAGTTTTGCAAAAAGGAAGACCAGTAGCATACGCATCAAAGGCATGAAAGTCAAGTAAATTACGCTCAAATAGAGAAGGAGGCATTGGCTATCCTCTTTGGATGTCAACGTTTTCACCAATATGTGTACGGAAGAAAATTTCTTGTGGAATCAGACCATAAACCACTTGAGATTATATTCAAGAAACCATTGAACCAATGTCCTTTGAGATTACAACGTATATTGATCAACCTACAACAGTATGATTGTACAGTTAAATATAAACCAGGTAAAGAACTATTATTGGCAGATGCCCTATCAAGGAGTGGATATGATGAAAAAGATTTTGAATTAATGGAAAAAGAAATAGACTTTCAAATAAACTTAATAAACTATGTAAGTATTAGCCCAAAGAAATTTGAACAAATAAAAGCAGAAACAAAGAAAGATGACGAATTAAAAGAGTTGGGGAGAATTATTAAAGAAGGCTGGCCAGAGTCAAATAAAAAATTAAAGGAATGTCTGAAGAAGTATTGGAATGTAAGAGCTGAAATTACAGAATATAATGGATTACTATTGAAGGGAAGTCAAATAATTATACCAAAGTCAATGAGATCGGAAATAATGGATAGACTACATTACGGACATCTAGGAATAAACAAAACAATACTAAAAGCCAAAGAATTAGTTTATTGGCCCTTCATGAATCAACAACTGACAGACTTAATACAAAAATGCTACACATGTGCAAAATATCAAAACAGCAATTGTAAAGAGACTCATTATAACAAGGAAATTCCGTGCCGACCATGGGAAATGGTAGCTGCAGACTTTTTCACTCTAGGAGGTAAAGAATATTTGTTAATTGTTGACATATACTCAAAATATCCTGAAGTAGTTTGTCTAGGTAACAATACAACTCATATTAATGTGATACAGCATTTCAAAAACATATTTGCTAGGCATGGAAAGCCGGATATCCTATATACTGATAACGGACCACAGTTTGTGAATCACAACTTCCAAATATTCCTAGAGGAGTGGGAGATAACTCAGAAAACTAGTACACCAAATAATCCACAATCCAACGGATTCATAGAAAGGCAAGTTCAAACAATAAAAAGAATGCTAAAGAAAACGATGGAAGACGGAAAAGATGTATGCTTGGCGTTATTGGAATACAGAGCGACACCAATAAGCTCAGAAATGCCATCACCAGCTGAGATACTATTTTCTAGAAAAATAAAAACACAAATTCCAATAGTCAACAAGTTATTGCACACAAAAACAGAGGTGAGAAACTATAGGAACATTTTAAAGAAGAGACAACAACAGCAGTCATATTATGATCAAAGAAGCAAAGACCTAAAGGGACTGAAGAAAGGAGAAAGAATAGTAGTTCAAGGTAAAGATAAGAAGTGGACAAGTGGAAGAATAGTTGAAAAGGAGAATTTCAGACCCAGAGGATACAAACTAATGACAGACGAAGGAAAGATGTACTCCAGGAACAGAAAGTTCATAAGGAAGTTTAATAATGAAGAACCTAACAACACAGATTTATACGATGAAATCTTCGAATCGTATATAAACCCATCTACTTCCAATCCCTCCCAAAATGTGACAGTTCAAAGTAATAGACGTAATTCAATTTTGAATAATACCCAAATTATGATAAACTCGGATATGACAAACTCTCAACCTGAAAATGTTATACGTAGATCTAATAGAAATATAGTACCACCAAGATATTTAAAAGACTACGTTACATAAGTTAGATATGTTAAGCTACAGTTTTAGATGTTAAGATTTGTTAACTTAATACGTTTTAATATTATATAGAGTTTTGGTAGTTTAGTAAAAAAGGGAGATGTTGTAAGAGTAGCTGTTAGTGACACCTAGTGGTGGCCGGTGCGAACTGTAAACCCCACCACCTTTGTATAACGACTCCATTCGTGGCAGTCGGCCATAGAACATGAAGCTGAATACACGTCTACAAGTTTAATAGTGTTTTAATTAATAACCACCTACGCATATACAACAGATGTTGATTTCAGTGAATAGTTGATAAATATATAGTTGATAATATATAGTTGGCAGTTAATAAATGAAACACTTACCATTACAAGGCCCTAAGCTTTCAACACTTTATTTAAGTCTTTATCAGAGGGAAGTCTAATAAAAGAACATAACGTGCACAATTTTCACAATGACCGAAACAACTAACGATGGCATCGGACAGAGGTCTGAACACGGTGAGCATTCTCTAGCTACATACAGTGCGACACATCTAAGTCTACAAGAATCAGTTACTACTTAACAAAACAAACATAAGCACCAACCATGTTAAGAAATGGATATCAAAGAGTTGTCGTTTTTTTACCTAATGATAAGAGTCACTTTTTAAGTTTTGAAGAATGCCCACCGAGTTCAGACCTCTGTCCAATGTCATCGTTGGTTGACTTGGTGTTTGCTTCCGGCTGTGAGTTGACTCGTTTAACATTGGTTATTGTGAAAATTGTGTACGTTATGTTTTTTAGATTTCCCTCTGATGAAGACATAAATAAATTGTCGAAAGCTAAGAGCCTAGCAAAGGAAATGGATTAATTTATTAACCGTCCCAATAGCTGCACCGCTAGTATTCCTGGTTCATCAAAGTACACTGCAAACAGCGGATACTTCCATAAATCTATACGTATAGTAGTACCAAACGTATACTATTGAATTTTTATTTTTATATATAATCAAGGGTAATACCCTCAGATTACTGAGAAATTGAAATTATTTGCAGTAAAACATAATTTATATATATTATAAATCAAATAGAGAAGAGGTAATAACACTCAAAGCAGATTTCACATTCTTTTATTAATTAACTAATTTACTATACATTAAACAAATAAGCACTGTTAAAAAATGTAAACTAAAAAGAGGGAAATATATTAAATAATTAGTATTTGACAGCTACAGTTCCGACAACAGTGAACTGCCAACATACAACTTAGTTCATTAACACATATTATATCATTCATTTATTATTATTACTATGTTATCATTTTGTCTTATGATTAGAACCCGACCAAACATTCGGCTTTGGCCACTTATGGTCACAAATGACATCTTAAAACAATTACACAACAAATAAAAATTAGTTAATTTTACGTTCAACGCGTTCCAAAACCGCTCAGCAAACCAAGCTATAGTTAGGTGACACACGTACTGTATAAATAAATTATAATTCTATTACTTTATGTATTTTTTAGCACAACAAAAAACATAAATACTATTTTACTATAAACATTGGCACTTCTTTTGTATTCCTTCGGCTTCTGCCAAAGATACCTAAAAAGATGAAGTTCAGGTTCGGTTTTGGTCCAAAATATTACCTTCGGTCATATACCTTCGGATAATAATAGCATGCTAAACCTGTTTGTTATAAAATTTACATAACTTGGGCAACATGTACTCGTTTCATAACTTTTCTTTGTTCTCAATATTCACAACATTGAGTGGTTGGTTATCGTTTATATTAAGTATTAAATAACACCTTTTCCTTCCCGTTATGTTTAGCCGTCCTTGCACCCATAAAATAAAATTGAAATGTTTTATTATTATACAGATCCCAGTTCTAAAGAACGGGGTTTGATAGCTGAATTATCGATTTACGACAAAAAACGGTAATCCTGTAGAGAAGGTACTTCGCAGAAGCGCTTGTGAACTGTAACATTACATGTAAGAGTAGCCGTTGCTGGTGTCCATAGGAATTGCTACGTAAAACCCACTGTGGTGTAGACTCGGAGAGTTAGCAAAAGTTTTTAATAGGTGAAACCAACCAAAGTTTCCTTTGATAGTCGAAATCGCTGATTTCTTGATTCTTCACCATCACCGAATCGATAAGGAACATCCAAAAGATTCATGTCTATAGTAAATAAATAAAATCTTACAACATATGTAACGTAAGGTTGTGACAGCGACCGATAGTCCCGATGCCGAAATATATGTTCTTGTCATATTTGGAAATACACGATGTAGTCTATCTCTCTCAGCGTTGTAGGAATAGTCCTGCTGGTTCTATTTAGCATATCGGATACCATCACAGCAAAAAATTGTATTGCATACGCATGGCCGCAAGTGGTATTATTGTATAGCACAAACAAATCAAGAATCGAGAGGGGTGGTGAGAGGGTTTTTTTGTGAAAAGGATTTATAAAATTGCCATTGTTATGTGAATTTAGGCAAGGCTGCTTGAAAGTTTCATGTGTTGAGTGTAGCTTTTCTTTACCAATAAATAAATAATAACTAAATAATAACTAAATAATAAATAAATAATAAATAAATAATAAATAAATAATAAATAAATAATAAATAAATAATAAATAAATAATAAATAAATAATAAATAAATAATAAATAAATAATAAATAAATAATAAATAAATAATAAATAAATAATAAATAAATAATAAATAAATAATAAATAAATAATAAATAAATAATAAATAAATAATAAATAAATAATAAATAAATAATAAATAAATAATAAATAAATAATAAATAAATAATAAATAAATAATAAATAAATAATAAATAAATAATAAATAAATAATAAATAAATAATAAATAAATAATAAATAAATAATAAATAAATAATAAATAAATAATAAATAAATAATAAATAAATAATAAATAAATAATAAATAAATAATAAATAAATAATAAATAAATAATAAATAAATAATAAATAAATAATAAATAAATAATAAATAAATAATAAATAAATAATAAATAAATAATAAATAAATAATAATAAATAATAAATAAATAATAAATAAATAATAAATAAATAATAAATAAATAATAAATAAATAATAAATAAATAATAAATAAATAATAAATAAATAATAAATAAATAATAAATAAATAATAAATAAATAATAAATAAATAATAAATAAATAATAAATAAATAATAAATAAATAATAAATAAATAATAAATAAATAATAAATAAATAATAAATAAATAATAAATAAATAATAAATAAATAATAAATAAATAATAAATAAATAATAAATAAATAATAAATAAATAATAAATAAATAATAAATAAATAATAAATAAATAATAAATAAATAATAAATAAATAATAAATAAATAATAAATAAATAATAAATAAATAATAAATAAATAATAAATAAATAATAAATAAATAATAAATAAATAATAAATAAATAATAAATAAATAATAAATAAATAATAAATAAATAATAAATAAATAATAAATAAATAATAATAAATAATAAATAAATAATAAATAAATAATAAATAATAATAAATAATAAATAAATAATAAATAAATAATAAATAAATAATAAATAAATAATAAATAAATAATAAATAAATAATAAATAAATAATAAATAAATAATAAATAAATAATAAATAATAAATAAATAATAAATAAATAATAAATAAATAATAAATAAATAATAAATAAATAATAAATAAATAATAAATAAATAATAAATAAATAATAAATAAATAATAAATAAATAATAAATAAATAATAAATAAATAATAAATAAATAATAAATAAATAATAAATAAATAATAAATAAATAATAAATAAATAATAAATAAATAATAAATAAATAATAAATAAATAATAAATAAATAATAAATAAATAATAAATAAATAATAAATAAATAATAAATAAATAATAAATAAATAATAAATAAATAATAAATAAATAATAAATAAATAATAAATAAATAATAAATAAATAATAAATAAATAATAAATAAATAATAAATAAATAATAAATAAATAATAAATAAATAATAAATAAATAATAAATAAATAATAAATAAATAATAAATAAATAATAAATAAATAATAAATAAATAATAAATAAATAATAAATAAATAATAAATAAATAATAAATAAATAATAAATAAATAATAAATAAATAATAAATAAATAATAAATAAATAATAAATAAATAATAAATAAATAATAAATAAATAATAAATAAATAATAAATAAATAATAAATAAATAATAAATAAATAATAAATAAATAATAAATAAATAATAAATAAATAATAAATAAATAATAAATAAATAATAAATAAATAATAAATAAATAATAAATAAATAATAAATAAATAATAAATAAATAATAAATAAATAATAAATAAATAATAAATAAATAATAAATAAATAATAAATAAATAATAAATAAATAATAAATAAATAATAAATAAATAATAAATAAATAATAAATAAATAATAAATAAATAATAAATAAATAATAAATAAATAATAAATAAATAATAAATAAATAATAAATAAATAATAAATAAATAATAAATAAATAATAAATAAATAGTAAATAAATAATAAATAAATAATAAATAAATAATAAATAAATAATAAATAAATAATAAATAAATAATAAATAAATAGTAAATAAATAGTAAATAAATAATAAATAAATAATAAATAAATAATAAATAAATAATAAATAAATAATAAATAAATAATAAATAAATAATAAATAAATAATAAATAAATAATAAATAAATAATAAATAAATAATAAATAAATAATAAATAAATAATAAATAAATAATAAATAAATAATAAATAAATAATAAATAAATAATAAATAAATAATAAATAAATAATAAATAAATAATAAATAAATAATAAATAAATAATAAATAAATAATAAATAAATAATAAATAAATAATAAATAAATAATAAATAAATAATAAATAAATAATAAATAAATAATAAATAAATAATAAATAAATAATAAATAAATAATAAATAAATAATAAATAAATAATAAATAAATAATAAATAAATAATAAATAAATAATAAATAAATAATAAATAAATAATAAATAAATAATAAATAAATAATAAATAAATAATAAATAAATAATAAATAAATAATAAATAAATAATAAATAAATAATAAATAAATAATAAATAAATAATAAATAAATAATAAATAAATAATAAATAAATAATAAATAAATAATAAATAAATAATAAATAAATAATAAATAAATAATAAATAAATAATAAATAAATAATAAATAAATAATAAATAAATAATAATAAATAATAAATAAATAATAAATAAATAATAAATAAATAATAAATAAATAATAAATAAATAATAAATAAATAATAAATAAATAATAAATAAATAATAAATAAATAATAAATAAATAATAAATAAATAATAAATAAATAATAAATAAATAATAAATAAATAATAAATAAATAATAAATAAATAATAATAAATAATAAATAAATAATAAATAAATAATAAATAAATAATAAATAAATAATAAATAAATAATAAATAAATAATAAATAAATAATAAATAAATAATAAATAAATAATAAATAAATAATAAATAAATAATAAATAAATAATAAATAAATAATAAATAAATAATAAATAAATAATAAATAAATAATAAATAAATAATAAATAAATAATAAATAAATAATAAATAAATAATAAATAAATAATAAATAAATAATAAATAAATAATAAATAAATAATAAATAAATAATAAATAAATAATAAATAAATAATAAATAAATAATAAATAAATAATAAATAAATAATAAATAAATAATAAATAAATAATAAATAAATAATAAATAAATAATAAATAAATAATAAATAAATAATAAATAAATAATAAATAAATAATAAATAAATAATAAATAAATAATAAATAAATAATAAATAAATAATAAATAAATAATAAATAAATAATAAATAAATAATAAATAAATAATAAATAAATAATAAATAAATAATAAATAAATAATAAATAAATAATAAATAAATAATAAATAAATAATAAATAAATAATAAATAAATAATAAATAAATAATAAATAAATAATAAATAAATAATAAATAAATAATAAATAAATAATAAATAAATAATAAATAAATAATAAATAAATAATAAATAAATAATAAATAAATAATAAATAAATAATAAATAAATAATAAATAAATAATAAATAAATAATAAATAAATAATAAATAAATAATAAATAAATAATAAATAAATAATAAATAAATAATAAATAAATAATAAATAAATAATAAATAAATAATAAATAAATAATAAATAAATAATAAATAAATAATAAATAAATAATAAATAAATAATAAATAAATAATAAATAAATAATAAATAAATAATAAATAAATAATAAATAAATAATAAATAAATAATAAATAAATAATAAATAAATAATAAATAAATAATAAATAAATAATAAATAAATAATAAATAAATAATAAATAAATAATAAATAAATAATAAATAAATAATAAATAAATAATAAATAAATAATAAATAAATAATAAATAAATAATAAATAAATAATAAATAAATAATAAATAAATAATAAATAAATAATAAATAAATAATAAATAAATAATAAATAAATAATAAATAAATAATAAATAAATAATAAATAAATAATAAATAAATAATAAATAAATAATAAATAAATAATAAATAAATAATAAATAAATAATAAATAAATAATAAATAAATAATAAATAAATAATAAATAAATAATAAATAAATAATAAATAAATAATAAATAAATAATAAATAAATAATAAATAAATAATAAATAAATAATAAATAAATAATAAATAAATAATAAATAAATAATAAATAAATAATAAATAAATAATAAATAAATAATAAATAAATAATAAATAAATAATAAATAAATAATAAATAAATAATAAATAAATAATAAATAAATAATAAATAAATAATAAATAAATAATAAATAAATAATAAATAAATAATAAATAAATAATAAATAAATAATAAATAAATAATAAATAAATAATAAATAAATAATAAATAAATAATAAATAAATAATAAATAAATAATAAATAAATAATAAATAAATAATAAATAAATAATAAATAAATAATAAATAAATAATAAATAAATAATAAATAAATAATAAATAAATAATAAATAAATAATAAATAAATAATAAATAAATAATAAATAAATAATAAATAAATAATAAATAAATAATAAATAATAATAAATAAATAATAAATAAATAATAAATAAATAATAAATAAATAATAAATAAATAATAAATAAATAATAAATAAATAATAAATAAATAATAAATAAATAATAAATAAATAATAAATAAATAATAAATAAATAATAAATAAATAATAAATAAATAATAAATAAATAATAAATAAATAATAATAAATAATAAATAAATAATAAATAAATAATAAATAAATAATAAATAAATAATAAATAAATAATAAATAAATAATAAATAAATAATAAATAAATAATAAATAAATAATAAATAAATAATAAATAAATAATAAATAAATAATAAATAAATAATAAATAAATAATAAATAAATAATAAATAAATAATAAATAAATAATAAATAAATAATAAATAAATAATAAATAAATAATAAATAAATAATAAATAAATAATAAATAAATAATAAATAAATAATAAATAAATAATAAATAAATAATAAATAAATAATAAATAAATAATAAATAAATAATAAATAAATAATAAATAAATAATAAATAAATAATAAATAAATAATAAATAAATAATAAATAAATAATAAATAAATAATAAATAAATAATAAATAAATAATAAATAAATAATAAATAAATAATAAATAAATAATAAATAAATAATAAATAAATAATAAATAAATAATAAATAAATAATAAATAAATAATAAATAAATAATAAATAAATAATAAATAAATAATAAATAAATAATAAATAAATAATAAATAAATAATAAATAAATAATAAATAAATAATAAATAAATAATAAATAATAATAATAAATAATAATAATAAATAAATAATAAATAAATAATAAATAAATAATAAATAAATAATAAATAAATAATAAATAAATAATAAATAAATAATAAATAAATAATAAATAAATAATAAATAAATAATAAATAAATAATAAATAAATAATAAATAAATAATAAATAAATAATAAATAAATAATAAATAAATAATAAATAAATAATAAATAAATAATAAATAAATAATAAATAAATAATAAATAAATAATAAATAAATAATAAATAAATAATAAATAAATAATAAATAAATAATAAATAAATAATAAATAAATAATAAATAAATAATAAATAAATAATAAATAAATAATAAATAAATAATAAATAAATAATAAATAAATAATAAATAAATAATAAATAAATAATAAATAAATAATAAATAAATAATAAATAAATAATAAATAAATAATAAATAAATAATAAATAAATAATAAATAAATAATAAATAAATAATAAATAAATAATAAATAAATAATAAATAAATAATAAATAAATAATAAATAAATAATAAATAAATAATAAATAAATAATAAATAAATAATAAATAAATAATAAATAAATAATAAATAAATAATAAATAAATAATAAATAAATAATAAATAAATAATAAATAAATAATAAATAAATAATAAATAAATAATAAATAAATAATAAATAAATAATAAATAAATAATAAATAAATAATAAATAAATAATAAATAAATAATAAATAAATAATAAATAAATAATAAATAAATAATAAATAAATAATAAATAAATAATAAATAAATAATAAATAAATAATAAATAAATAATAAATAAATAATAAATAAATAATAAATAAATAATAAATAAATAATAAATAAATAATAAATAAATAATAAATAAATAATAAATAAATAATAAATAAATAATAAATAAATAATAAATAAATAATAAATAAATAATAAATAAATAATAAATAAATAATAAATAAATAATAAATAAATAATAAATAAATAATAAATAAATAATAAATAAATAATAAATAAATAATAAATAAATAATAAATAAATAATAAATAAATAATAAATAAATAATAAATAAATAATAAATAAATAATAAATAAATAATAAATATAATAATAAATAAATAATAAATAAATAATAAATAAATAATAAATAAATAATAAATAAATAATAAATAAATAATAAATAAATAATAAATAAATAATAAATAAATAATAAATAAATAATAAATAAATAATAAATAAATAATAAATAAATAATAAATAAATAATAAATAATAATAAATAAATAATAAATAAATAATAAATAAATAATAAATAAATAATAAATAAATAATAAATAAATAATAAATAAATAATAAATAAATAATAAATAAATAATAAATAAATAATAAATAAATAATAAATAAATAATAAATAAATAATAAATAAATAATAAATAAATAATAAATAAATAATAAATAAATAATAAATAAATAATAAATAAATAATAAATAAATAATAAATAAATAATAAATAAATAATAAATAAATAATAAATAAATAATAAATAAATAATAAATAAATAATAAATAAATAATAAATAAATAATAAATAAATAATAAATAAATAATAAATAAATAATAATAAATAATAAATAAATAATAAATAAATAATAAATAAATAATAAATAAATAATAAATAAATAATAAATAAATAATAAATAAATAATAAATAAATAATAAATAAATAATAAATAAATAATAAATAAATAATAAATAAATAATAAATAATAATAAATAAATAATAAATAAATAATAAATAAATAATAAATAAATAATAAATAAATAATAAATAAATAATAAATAAATAATAAATAAATAATAAATAAATAATAAATAAATAATAAATAAATAATAAATAAATAATAAATAAATAATAAATAAATAATAAATAAATAATAAATAAATAATAAATAAATAATAAATAAATAATAAATAAATAATAAATAAATAATAAATAAATAATAAATAAATAATAAATAAATAATAAATAAATAATAAATAAATAATAAATAAATAATAAATAAATAATAAATAAATAATAAATAAATAATAAATAAATAATAAATAAATAATAAATAAATAATAAATAAATAATAAATAAATAATAAATAAATAATAAATAAATAATAAATAAATAATAAATAAATAATAAATAAATAATAAATAAATAATAAATAAATAATAAATAAATAATAAATAAATAATAAATAAATAATAAATAAATAATAAATAAATAATAAATAAATAATAAATAAATAATAAATAAATAATAAATAAATAATAAATAAATAATAAATAAATAATAAATAAATAATAAATAAATAATAAATAAATAATAAATAAATAATAAATAAATAATAAATAAATAATAAATAAATAATAAATAAATAATAAATAATAAATAAATAATAAATAAATAATAAATAAATAATAAATAAATAATAATAAATAATAAATAAATAATAAATAAATAATAAATAAATAATAAATAAATAATAAATAAATAATAAATAAATAATAAATAAATAATAAATAAATAATAAATAAATAATAAATAAATAATAAATAAATAATAAATAAATAATAAATAAATAATAAATAAATAATAAATAAATAATAAATAAATAATAAATAAATAATAAATAAATAATAAATAAATAATAAATAAATAATAAATAAATAATAAATAAATAATAAATAAATAATAAATAAATAATAAATAAATAATAAATAAATAATAAATAAATAATAAATAAATAATAAATAAATAATAAATAAATAATAAATAAATAATAAATAAATAATAAATAAATAATAAATAAATAATAAATAAATAATAAATAAATAATAAATAAATAATAAATAAATAATAAATAAATAATAAATAAATAATAAATAAATAATAAATAAATAATAAATAAATAATAAATAAATAATAAATAAATAATAAATAAATAATAAATAAATAATAAATAAATAATAAATAAATAATAAATAAATAATAAATAAATAATAAATAAATAATAAATAAATAATAAATAAATAATAAATAAATAATAAATAAATAATAAATAAATAATAAATAAATAATAAATAAATAATAAATAAATAATAAATAAATAATAAATAAATAATAAATAAATAATAAATAAATAATAAATAAATAATAAATAAATAATAAATAAATAATAAATAAATAATAAATAAATAATAAATAAATAATAAATAAATAATAAATAAATAATAAATAAATAATAAATAAATAATAAATAAATAATAAATAAATAATAAATAAATAATAAATAAATAATAAATAAATAATAAATAAATAATAAATAAATAATAAATAAATAATAAATAAATAATAAATAAATAATAAATAAATAATAAATAAATAATAAATAAATAATAAATAAATAATAAATAAATAATAAATAAATAATAAATAAATAATAAATAAATAATAAATAAATAATAAATAAATAATAAATAAATAATAAATAAATAATAAATAAATAATAAATAAATAATAAATAAATAATAAATAAATAATAAATAAATAATAAATAAATAATAAATAAATAATAAATAAATAATAAATAAATAATAAATAAATAATAAATAAATAATAAATAAATAATAAATAAATAATAAATAAATAATAAATAAATAATAAATAAATAATAAATAAATAATAAATAAATAATAAATAAATAATAAATAAATAATAAATAAATAATAAATAAATAATAAATAAATAATAAATAAATAATAATAAATAATAAATAATAATAAATAATAATAAATAAATAATAAATAAATAATAAATAAATAATAATAAATAATAAATAAATAATAAATAAATAATAAATAAATAATAAATAAATAATAAATAAATAATAAATAAATAATAAATAAATAATAAATAAATAATAAATAAATAATAAATAAATAATAAATAAATAATAAATAAATAATAAATAAATAATAAATAAATAATAAATAAATAATAATAATAAATAAATAATAAATAAATAATAAATAAATAATAAATAAATAATAAATAAATAATAAATAAATAATAAATAAATAATAAATAAATAATAAATAAATAATAAATAAATAATAAATAAATAATAAATAAATAATAAATAAATAATAAATAAATAATAAATAAATAATAAATAAATAATAAATAAATAATAAATAAATAATAAATAAATAATAAATAAATAATAAATAAATAATAAATAAATAATAAATAAATAATAAATAAATAATAAATAAATAATAAATAAATAATAAATAAATAATAAATAAATAATAAATAAATAATAAATAAATAATAAATAAATAATAAATAAATAATAAATAAATAATAAATAAATAATAAATAAATAATAAATAAATAATAAATAAATAATAAATAAATAATAAATAAATAATAAATAAATAATAAATAAATAATAAATAAATAATAAATAAATAATAAATAAATAATAAATAAATAATAAATAAATAATAAATAAATAATAAATAAATAATAAATAAATAATAAATAAATAATAAATAAATAATAAATAAATAATAAATAAATAATAAATAAATAATAAATAAATAATAAATAAATAATAAATAAATAATAAATAAATAATAAATAAATAATAAATAAATAATAAATAAATAATAAATAAATAATAAATAAATAATAAATAAATAATAAATAAATAATAAATAAATAATAAATAAATAATAAATAAATAATAAATAAATAATAAATAAATAATAAATAAATAATAAATAAATAATAAATAAATAATAAATAAATAATAAATAAATAATAAATAAATAATAAATAAATAATAAATAAATAATAAATAAATAATAAATAAATAATAAATAAATAATAAATAAATAATAAATAAATAATAAATAAATAATAAATAAATAATAAATAAATAATAAATAAATAATAAATAATAAATAATAAATAAATAATAAATAAATAATAAATAAATAATAAATAAATAATAAAT
This sequence comes from Melinopterus prodromus, assembly GCA_964023965.1. NCBI lineage: Eukaryota > Metazoa > Arthropoda > Insecta > Coleoptera > Scarabaeidae > Melinopterus > Melinopterus prodromus. The sequence continues at coordinate 814 of CAXIES010000667.1, read as the reverse complement.
AAATAATAAATAATAATAAATAAATAATAAATAAATAATAAATAAATAATAAATAAATAATAAATAAATAATAAATAAATAATAAATAAATAATAAATAAATAATAAATAAATAATAAATAAATAATAAATAAATAATAAATAAATAATAAATAAATAATAAATAAATAATAAATAAATAATAAATAAATAATAAATAAATAATAATAATAAATAAATAATAAATAAATAATAAATAAATAATAAATAAATAATAAATAAATAATAATAAATAATAAATAAATATAAATAAATAATAAATAAATAATAAATAAATAATAAATAAATAATAAATAAATAATAAATAAATAATAAATAAATAATAAATAAATAATAAATAAATAATAAATAAATAATAAATAAATAATAAATAAATAATAAATAAATAATAAATAAATAATAAATAAATAATAAATAAATAATAAATAAATAATAAATAAATAATAAATAAATAATAAATAAATAATAAATAAATAATAAATAAATATAAATAAATAATAAATAATAATAAATAAATAATAAATAAATAATAAATAAATAATAAATAAATAATAAATAAATAATAAATAAATAATAAATAAATAATAAATAAATAATAAATAAATAATAAATAAATAATAAATAAATAATAAATAAATAATAAATAAATAATAAATAAATAATAAATAAATAATAAATAAATAATAAATAAATAATAAATAAATAATAAATAAATAATAAATAAATAATAAATAAATAATAAATAAATAATAAATAAATAATAAATAAATAATAAA
>CAXIES010000666.1:135000-147288 GCA_964023965.1 Melinopterus prodromus | reverse complement strand
AATGTGATTCTTGAGGTCTTTTCACCGCCGTTTACCCGCGCTTGCTTGAATTTCTTCACGTTGACATTCAGAGCACTGGGCAGAAATCACATTGCGTCAACACCCGCAGGGGCCATCGCAATGCTTTGTTTTAATTAGACAGTCGGATTCCCCCAGTCCGTGCCAGTTCTGAGCTGATCGTTGAATGGCGGCCGAAGAGGACACCGGCCAGGAGCGAACCCCCGACCGGGCCTCGCAGCAAGGAAGTTCCGCGGGAGGCCAAGGCACGGGACCGAGCTCGGATCCGGTCGCCGAAACGACTTTTACCTCGCCCAGGCCCGGCACGTCAGCCGATACCCGCTTCCCGACCAAGCCCGACGCGCCCCGATCCTCAGAGCCAATCCTTATCCCGAAGTTACGGATCCAATTTGCCGACTTCCCTTACCTACATTATTCTATCGACTAGAGGCTGTTCACCTTGGAGACCTGCTGCGGATATGGGTACGAACCGGCGCGACACCTACCGTGGCCCTCTCCTGGATTTTCAAGGTCCGAGGGGAAGATCCGGACACCGCCGCAACTGCGGTGCTCTTCGCGCTCCAAACCATATCTCCCTGCTAGAGGATTCCATGGAACTCGAGCGCTTATGCAGAAAAGAAAACTCTTCCCGGATCTCCCGACGGCGTCTCCAGGTCATTTTGGGTTGCCCCGACGAACACTCTTTCGAGGGCCCGACTTAATTACGGTTCCGCTGCCGGGTTCCGGAATAGGAACCGGATTCCCTTTCGCCCGACGGGTGTGTGCCTCTTTATGCACGTACGGCGCCGGCATACTCGCGGCTGGAACCGCTAAGATCGGCGCGCGCGGCCAATAATGCCGCGGCCTCACTGCTCGTCATGACCGCTGCGCGTCGCGTGTCGACGTCGCGCGCGGGGAATCATCGTTCGCGTGATGGCGCGGTCGCGCTCGCGCTCCCGTCGCTCTGTGCGCGCGCGTCCGGCGGCGGATGATACCGGCGGACCGAGGAACCGAGCCGCTTGAAGCGGCGGTTCCGGTCCTCCTCCATCCTAACCTCCGGTGCGTGCGAGAGCGATCGAGAGTCCGCGTGCGCGCCTCCTGCGCCCAGGAACGAGACTCGACCCCCGCTGCGACGGTTCGACGACGACGACGACGACAGGGACGACGAAGGAGCCGCAGCTGGCGCGCGCGCTCGATCGAAGGTTCCGTCTTACGTCACGGACGCGTCCGCCGTACTACTACGCAAACGTAGATACACCAACATCAACATCGGCTTTCGCCTAGGGCTTAGGATCGACTGACTCGTGTGCAACGGCTGTTCACACGAAACCCTTCTCCACGTCAGTCCTCCAGGGCCTCGCTGGAGTATTTGCTACTACCACCAAGATCTGCACCGACGGCGGCTCCAGACGGGCTCACGCCCTGTCCTTCTGCGCACACCGCCGCGACCCTCCTACTCGTCAGGGCTTCATGACGCCGGTCCGCGAGGACCGCGTCTCACATGCCGCTGACGGCCGAGTATAAGCACGACGCTTCAGCGCCATCCATTTTCAGGGCTAGTAACTTCGGCAGGTGAGTTGTTACACACTCCTTGGCGGATTCCGACTTCCATGGCCACCGTCCTGCTGTCTTAAGTTACCAACGCCTTTCATGGTATCCCATAAGCGTCGATTTGGGCGCTTTAACTCGGCGTTTGGTTCATCCCACAGCGCCAGTTCTGCTTACCAAAAGTGGCCCACTTGGCACTCTGATCCGATATCTCGCGGCTTCACAGTTTAAGCAAGCCGGAGATCTCACCCATTTAAAGTTTGAGAATAGGTTGAGGTCGTTTCGACCCCAATGCCTCTAATCATTCGCTTTACCGAATGAGACTCGCACGCGGCGAGCGCCAGCTATCCTGAGGGAAACTTCGGAGGGAACCAGCTACTAGATGGTTCGATTAGTCTTTCGCCCCTATACCCAGTTCCGACGATCGATTTGCACGTCAGAATCGCTACGGACCTCCATCAGGGTTTCCCCTGACTTCGTCCTGACCAGGCATAGTTCACCATCTTTCGGGTCCCAGCGTGTACGCTCTGGGTGCGCCTCTTCTCGCGATGAGAACGAGACGCCCCGGGAGTGCGGGGCCGGTCCGTGAGCCGGCCCATCCTCCCTCGGTTCGCGCGAGGCGAACCTTCACTTTCATTGCGCCTTTAGGTTTAGTTTAGTCCCAATGACTCGCGCACATGCTAGACTCCTTGGTCCGTGTTTCAAGACGGGCCCTGAAAGTACCCAAAGCTATAGCGCCGTGGACTGGCGTGTGCAGGGTCTGTCCGAGGACAACGCCGCCAACAGCCGGGCGGGCCCGGATCCGGCGCTAGGTCCGGATGCCAGGTTTGCCGTCCGCGCTTGCGACGTGCCGGACGCGAACAAGTCGCGGCCCCGCGCCATAGTTTTACCGTCGGTCGGGCCGGCCGGGACACCGCGGGTCCGAACGCACCGAGGTGCGCGCGGGCTCCACCGCGGGCCTTAGGCCGACGCCCAACGGGTCACGACGTCCTACAGGAGGAGAAGTGCACGCGTTCGGAGTCCGACGGCCACGGGCGGCGCGCGCGGCGCGAACGCCACGCGTCGCAACGCCCGTTGCTCGCGAACTTTCCGAGAGACGCGTCTGAATCTCCCCTTTCGACCTTTCGGGTTTCTCAGGTTTACCCCTGAACGGTTTCACGTACTCTTGAACTCTCTCTTCAAAGTTCTTTTCAACTTTCCCTCACGGTACTTGTTCGCTATCGGTCTCGTGGTAATATTTAGCCTTAGATGGAGTTTACCACCCACTTAGGGCTGCACTCTCAAGCAACCCGACTCTGAGGAGAGACCCTCCCGCGGCATGCGGCGGCCAGCTACGGGCCTGGCACCCTCTCTGGGTAAGTGGCCCCGTTCAAGAAGGACTTGGGCGCGCCGCGCTACCTCGGGATAACGGATCCTCCCTAACACCACATTTCCCGGCGTCCGTCTCCGGACGCGGGATTCGGTGCTGGGCTCTTCCCTGTTCGCTCGCCGCTACTAAGGGAATCCTAGTTAGTTTCTTTTCCTCCGCTTAGTAATATGCTTAAATTCAGCGGGTAGTCTCACCTGCTCTGAGGTCGCGTTCATTGGTTTCTTTCGATAGCCGACAGGCCGCGTAGGCAACGGGATCCTTCGGGCTAAACGCGCGCGATCGGACGTCGGACGAATACCTCGCGCCGCCCCGGACGAATCTCGGTGGCGGGGGGATTCACACTCGGACACGTCGACCGGCGCGTCGCCCGGGCATCGTTTACCGGTACGCGGATGGCGGTCGGCTCGAATGATTATATCGTTCGATAGTTTAAAGCGACGCGTTAGCGCGCCGCCCCGACGTCGAGCGCGATGGCGCGCTCGCGGTATCGGGGGGCGGCTCGTGCGCGAGCGCTCAGATTCTTGCCTCGGCGGCCGTCCGCTTTTCGCGCTTGACCGACGCCCCGTACGTACGGCGCGCGTTCCGCTCACACGATTGGGAGCGTGTACTGCGCGCGCGCACCACATGGGGGGGCCTTCGCGTTATCGGCGGTACGCCGACCCGGCAGTCGTGGAAATTGAAACGACCCTCAGCCAGGAGTGGTCCAGGAACAGTATCCGAGGACCGCAATGTGCGTTCGAAATGTCGATGTTCAAGTGTCCTGCAGTTCACAAGTTGACGCGCAATTAGCTGCGTTCTTCATCGACCCACGAGCCAAGTGATCCACCGTTCAGGGTAATCTTTCATACAGTTAACCAGCGACTCTCTGTCCGCGGTACTGCGTTTAATCGGTTTTACACTTACGCAAAGTTTTGCACGCTTACACGTTGCTAGAACGAGAGGTGTTTGACTTCGCAGAGCGGACGTAAAGTCCGAGACGCGTTCGTCCTGCGCGGCTCCCGTACTCAGATCGCTCCCCCCTTTCGAGGGGCGCGCGGTACGCGGGGACGAACGTTCCGTTAGTCAGGCGAATATCCTTCGACCACCTTCGGGCGGTGCGAGCACCTTTGCGCGCAGTCTTCGTCTTTATTAATCTGCGACGCGGACCGACGTCGGTCGTACACGACATGACCGACCGGACCATCCGCCGCGCTCCGCCGGCGTGCCACTGCACCTCCGACAAGGGAGGCCGGGGCCGGATTCGGGGCGCTGGGGTCCGGCGGCCGCTATACGACCGCGACGACGGCGCGACGCACTCGTCTTTATCAATCTACGCTGCGGGCCGACGTCGGTCGTACACGACATGACCGACCGGACCGTCCGCCGCGCTCCGCCGGCGTGCCACTGCACCTCCGACAAGGGAGGCCGGGGCCGGATTCGGGGCGCTGGGGTCCGGCGGCCGCTATACGACCGCGACGACGGCGCGACGCACTCGTCTTCATTAATTTACGCTGCGGACCGACGTCGGTCGTACACGACATGACCGACCGGACCGTCCGCCGCGCTCCGCCGGCGTTCCTCTGCACCTCCGACAAGGGAGGCCGGGGCCGGTTTCGGGGCGCTGGGGTCCGGCGGCCGCTATACGACCGCGACGACGGCGCGACGCACGACGACAAGACTGGGACGCGCGCATTAGCTCGCTGTGCCCTGACCGTCGGGGCCGGCGGGAGCGTCGCATTCACCCGTGGTTGTGACACTTAAAAACTCAAACTCCGAGGCGCGGAGCGCCGAGCCGGCTGCGCGGTGGCTGCCGGCGGCGCTTTTACGTACGCAGTATCTCTCGGCCTGAGCGGCACGGGGGGCGCTCTCGTCATCGGACCTCTCGACTAGGTACCTGACTTCCGGCGTGCCGACCCTCGCGGGTCGGCCGACGCCTCGGACTTCGTTAGTCCTTAACAGTTCGAATCAGTTCGACCGGCGCTCGTACGGCCGACGCGACCGCCGTCGTAGACGTGGTCGGCCGAGGGCGCCATTAATATTCATTCATTATTAATATCGATCCGTGCATCGTATTAATTAATTGTACGTAATGTTTTATAAACATTCGTTAATGATCCTTCCGCAGGTTCACCTACGGAAACCTTGTTACGACTTTTACTTCCTCTAAATGATCAAGTTTGGTCATCTTCCCAGCATCATCGGCGACGTCGAAACGCCACCGCGCACCGGTCCGAAGACCTCACTAAATCATTCAATCGGTAGTAGCGACGGGCGGTGTGTACAAAGGGCAGGGACGTAATCAACGCGAGCTTATGACTCGCGCTTACTGGGAATTCCTCGTTCATGGGGAACAATTGCAAGCCCCAATCCCTAGCACGAAGGAGGTTCAGCGGGTTACCCGGGCCGTTCGGCCAGGGAAGACACGCTGATTCCTTCAGTGTAGCGCGCGTGCGGCCCAGAACATCTAAGGGCATTACAGACCTGTTATTGCTCAATCTCGTGCGGCTAGAAGCCGCCTGTCCCTCTAAGAAGAATTAATTGTACGCCGACAGTAAAAATCGCGCACGACCGCGACGCGAGCGCCGGGTCGGCGGACCTTTGAGATGTCGAAAATACGCCTAGTTAGCAGGCTAGAGTCTCGTTCGTTATCGGAATTAACCAGACAAATCGCTCCACCAACTAAGAACGGCCATGCACCACCACCCACCGAATCAAGAAAGAGCTCTCAATCTGTCAATCCTTCCGGTGTCCGGGCCTGGTGAGGTTTCCCGTGTTGAGTCAAATTAAGCCGCAGGCTCCACTCCTGGTGGTGCCCTTCCGTCAATTCCTTTAAGTTTCAGCTTTGCAACCATACTTCCCCCGGAACCCAAAAGCTTTGGTTTCCCGGAAGCTGCCCGCCGAGTCATCGGAGGAACGTCGGCGGATCGCTAGCTGGCATCGTTTATGGTTAGAACTAGGGCGGTATCTGATCGCCTTCGAACCTCTAACTTTCGTTCTTGATCAATGAAAGCGTTTTTGGCAAATGCTTTCGCTTCTGTCCGTCTTGCGACGATCCAAGAATTTCACCTCTAACGTCGCAATACGAATGCCCCCATCCGTTCCTATTAATCATTACCTCGGGGTTCCGAAAACCAACAAAATAGAACCGAGGTCCTATTCCATTATTCCATGCACACAGTATTCAGGCGAAATTTTAGCCTGCTTTAAGCACTCTAATTTGTTCAAAGTAAACGTGCCGGCCCACCTCGACACTCAATGAAGAGCACCGCGGTGGGATTGAGATTGGGCCGCCCCGAGAGGCTAAGCCCACCGGCAGGACGTCCCGCGGACACGCCAGTTAACACCGCGAGCGATGAACCGGCGGCGCGGGACACAAATTCGACTACGAGCTTTTTAACCGCAACAACTTTAATATACGCTATTGGAGCTGGAATTACCGCGGCTGCTGGCACCAGACTTGCCCTCCAATTGATCCTCGTTAAAGGGTTTAGAGTGTACTCATTCCGATTACGGGGCCTCGGATGAGTCCCGTATCGTTATTTTTCGTCACTACCTCCCCGTGCCGGGAGTGGGTAATTTGCGCGCCTGCTGCCTTCCTTGGATGTGGTAGCCGTTTCTCAGGCTCCCTCTCCGGAATCGAACCCTGATTCCCCGTTACCCGTTACAACCATGGTAGGCGCAGAACCTACCATCGACAGTTGATAAGGCAGACATTTGAAAGATGCGTCGCCGGTGCGAGACCGTGCGATCAGCAAAAAGTTATTCAGAGTCACCAAGGTGTACGACGACGGGCGAACCCGACGCCGATTGGTTTTGATCTAATAAAAGCGCTCCTTCCGTCTCCGGTCGGAGCTCTGTTTGCATGTATTAGCTCTAGAATTACCACAGTTATCCAAGTAAATGTGGGTACGATCTAAGGAACCATAACTGATTTAATGAGCCTTTCGCGGTTTCACCTTAATTTGGCTTGTACTGAGACATGCATGGCTTAATCTTTGAGACAAGCATATGACTACTGGCAGGATCAACCAGGGAGCTGTCACCCGTCCGCGGCCACGTTCGGAAGACGCGCACCGATGGTAACGCGCCGACCTGGCGTAACGCAGATCGAGAGAACAGTCGCACCTCCGGCGAGCCGAGGGCGGAGCAGAATCGTCACGCCGCTGCGAGAGCGGCGGCGGTCTGTCTTCTCGCCCGGCCCGGAAGTATACTACTACATATTACAATATATAGCAAAAACTGACCGTGTCGAAATCAGTCGGCAGCGACGAGCGCGCGCCGACCACACATTTCACGCACAGTGGAGCAGGATGCGCCGACGTCGAAATAGGACGACGTTTACTTGACGACATGACCGCCCGCAGCAGTTCTAAAGAGAATAATTTATAACGCGGAATCTCGTCCGCGAACGGCTTCAACATTCCCAGAAACACCCTTCGCTAGATTGAAAGCGACATGGTACGCGGTCTGAGCGCGCGTTTCGGAAAACTGTCGTGCCGCGCTCTCACGCTCGGTACGAGGCGAGTCGTTGCATATTTGTGGACGACGTCCAGAGGACGCCTCCGAGATTTAAGTGCGCCCGCATAAGGTGTACAACGCTAACTGCGAAAGTCAGCGTCGTCCGCGGGCATGCTGTGGCAATCGCTAATGTTACGGTTACGAGCGCTTGGCGGCGATATGTGGGAACGCAACCTTTCGGTTAAACCGCACAGCGTCAATTAAAACTCTCGTCTCTAATGGCGAACGCCGGTTCTTCGCGAACGAAGCTTACCGAGGCGCTCTCTAGCCACCAGCAGATCAAAGTCAACAACGCGTGCGGCCCGGCAGGGAGCATCTTTATCGTTTACTAATACCAAGACTGTCGACTCGTCGCAACTAAACGGGATCGAGCGGAACCGGACGGCGTTAGCCGTCGCGGACTCACCTCTCCCTATATAAGCGCAACGGACCGAGTACGGGTTGCGAAACGCTAGTACGGGTCGCTCCCGGCTCGCTCGAACGGATACCGCCGACGCTCGCGCGGACTTATCGCACTTTTCGCCTTGGTCCCCGTCCGGGTCGAGTTCGAAATTTTGGAAATATTTTTTTTTTTGAAAAATTTTTTTTTTTTTGGAAATTTTTTTTTTCTTTCAAATGTTCTCTCCGGCGCTCTCTGCTAAATTTTTGGATTTTTTTTTTTGAAAATTTTTTTTTCTTTCAAAAGTTCCGTCCAGCGCTCCCTGCTGAAATTTTTGGATTTTGGAAATTTTGTCTTTCGGGTGGCGCTGGATGTCGATCGAGCGCGCCGCCGTAGTCCAGCCGACCGCCCGCGCGCCGTCGCCGGCCGGGTAGCGCTCGGTACATTTCGCCCCGCTCGACGACGGGAGACTCGCGCTGTCGATCGAGCGCGCCGCCGGAGTCCAGCCGACCGCCCGCGCGCCGTCGCCGGCCGGGTAGCGCTCGGTACATTTCGCCCCGCTCGACGACGGGAGACTCGCGCTGTCGATCGAGCGCGCCGCCGGAGTCCAGCCGACCGCCCGCGCGCCGTCGCCGGCCGGGTAGCGCTCGGTAGATTTCGCCCCGCTCGACGACGGGAGACCCGCGCTGTCGATCGAGCGCGCCGCCGGAGTCCAGCCGACAGCCCGCGCGCCGTCGCCGGCCGGGTAGCGCTCGGTACATTTCGCCCCGCTCGACGACGGGAGACTCGCGCTGTCGATCGAGCGCGCCGCCGGAGTCCAGCCGACCGCGCTCGCGCCGTCAACGGCCCCATAAAAGATTTTCTTGAAATTTTCTTTTTCGCCTATAAGTCCCGGCCAGCGCTCTCTGCAAAATTTTAGAAATTTTTTTTTTTTGAAAAATTTTTTTTTTGAAAATTTTTTTTTTCTTTCAAAAGTTCCGTCCAGCGCTCTCTGCTGAAATTTTTGGATTTTGGAAATTTTGTCTTTCGGGTGGCGCTGGATGTCGATCGAGCGCGCCGCCGTAGTCCAGCCGACCGCCCGCGCGCCGTCGCCGGCCGGGTAGCGCTCGGTACATTTCGCCCCGCTCGACGACGGGAGACTCGCGCTGTCGATCGAGCGCGCCGCCGGAGTCCAGCCGACCGCCCGCGCGCCGTCGCCGGCCGGGTAGCGCTCGGTACATTTCGCCCCGCTCGACGACGGGAGACTCGCGCTGTCGATCGAGCGCGCCGCCGGAGTCCAGCCGACCGCGCTCGCGCCGTCAACGGCCCCATAAAAGATTTTCTTGAAATTTTCTTTTTCGCCTATAAGTCCCGGCCAGCGCTCTCTGCAAAATTTTAGAAATTTTTTTTTTTTGAAAAATTTTTTTTTTGAAAATTTTTTTTTTCTTTCAAAAGTTCCGTCCAGCGCTCTCTGCTGAAATTTTTGGATTTTGGAAATTTTGTCTTTCGGGTGGCGCTGGATGTCGATCGAGCGCGCCGCCGTAGTCCAGCCGACCGCACGCGCGCCGTCGCCGGCCGGGTAGCGCTCGGTACATTTCGCCCCGCTCGACGACGGGAGACTCGCGCTGTCGATCGAGCGCGCCGCCGGAGTCCAGCCGACCGCCCGCGCGCCGTCGCCGGCCGGGTAGCGCTCGGTACATTTCGCCCCGCTCGACGACGGGAGACTCGCGCTGTCGATCGAGCGCGCCGCCGGAGTCCAGCCGACCGCGCTCGCGCCGTCAACGGCCCCATAAAAGATTTTCTTGAAATTTTCTTTTTCGCCTATAAGTCCCGGCCAGCGCTCTCTGCAAAATTTTAGAAATTTTTTTTTTTTGAAAAATTTTTTTTTTGAAAATTTTTTTTTTCTTTCAAAAGTTCCGTCCAGCGCTCTCTGCTGAAATTTTTGGATTTTGGAAATTTTGTCTTTCGGGTGGCGCTGGATGTCGATCGAGCGCGCCGCCGTAGTCCAGCCGACCGCCCGCGCGCCGTCGCCGGCCGGGTAGCGCTCGGTACATTTCGCCCCGCTCGACGACGGGAGACTCGCGCTGTCGATCGAGCGCGCCGCCGGAGTCCAGCCGACCGCCCGCGCGCCGTCGCCGGCCGGGTAGCGCTCGGTACATTTCGCCCCGCTCGACGACGGGAGACTCGCGCTGTCGATCGAGCGCGCCGCCGGAGTCCAGCCGACCGCGCTCGCGCCGTCAACGGCCCCATAAAAGATTTTCTTGAAATTTTCTTTTTCGCCTATAAGTCCCGGCCAGCGCTCTCTGCAAAATTTTAGAATTTTTTTTTTTTTGAAAAATTTTTTTTTTGAAAATTTTTTTTTTCTTTCAAAAGTTCCGTCCAGCGCTCTCTGCTGAAATTTTTGGATTTTGGAAATTTTGTCTTTCGGGTGGCGCTGGATGTCGATCGAGCGCGCCGCCGGAGTCCAGCCGACCGCCCGCGCGCCGTCGCCGGCCGGGTAGCGCTCGGTACATTTCGCCCCGCTCGACGACGGGAGACTCGCGCTGTCGATCGAGCGCGCCGCCGGAGTCCAGCCGACCGCCCGCGCGCCGTCGCCGGCCGGGTAGCGCTCGGTACATTTCGCCCCGCTCGACGACGGGAGACTCGCGCTGTCGATCGAGCGCGCCGCCGGAGTCCAGCCGACAGCCCGCGCGCCGTCGCCGGCCGGGTAGCGCTCGATCGTCGCCGATGGTCTCCCGTCTTCGAGCGGGGAAATATACCGATCGCCACCCGTCCGTCGGCGCGGAGCGGGAGTAGAGAGCGCTCACCGGGCGGCCGGCCTGTTAGCGCTCTCTACTCCCGCTCGCCGCCGACGGACGGGTGACGATCGATAAATTTGTCGACCCACCGACGGCCGCCCGGTTAGCGTTCTCTACTCCCGCTCGCCGCCGACGGACGGGTGACGATCGATAAATTTGTCGACCCGACGACGGCCGCCCGGTTAGCGTTCTCTACTCCCGCTCGCCGCCGACGGACGGGTGACGATCGATAAATTTGTCGACAGGCCGCAGGGTAGGGCGGTTTCGCTCTACTCCCTCTCGTTGATTTGTCGACAGGCCGCAGGGTAGGGCGGTTTTGCTCTACTCCCTCTCGTTGATTTGTCGACAGGCCGCAGGGTAGGGCGGTCTCGCTCTACTCCCTCTCGTTTTCGTTATCAAAACGAGAGGGAGTAGAGCGAGAGCGCCCTACCCTGCGGCCTGTCGACAAATCAACGAGAGGGAGTAGAGCGAAACCGCCTTGCCCTGCGGCCTGACGACAAATCAACGAGAGGGAGTAGAGCGAAACCGCCCTACCCTGCGGCCTGTCGACAAATCAACGAGAGGGAGTAGAGCGAAACCGCCTTACCCTGCGGCCTGTCGACAAATCAACGAGAGGGAGTAGAGCGAAACCACCTTACCCTGCGGCCTGTCGACAAATCAACGAGAGGGAGTAGAGCGAAACCACCTTACCCTGCGGCCTGTCAACAAATCAACGAGAGGGAGTAGAGCGAAACCACCTTACCCTGCGGCCTGTCGACAAATTTATCGAGCGACAAATATTTTTTGGTTGCGCTTGTTTTCTGGGTCACTCGTGTGTGGGAGGAGCCTTCGAAATTGTTGTCAGTTGTTTACTGCGTCGGTCGACGACGAACGGCGGACGCGTCCGTCGTCTCTGTCCCGGCGGCTGTTCGCCGGTGGCTGCTGTTCTGTCTGTGCTATGCCTTCGGCGCTCTTTCATAAAAACGGTAGAGTGGAGCCCGGCAGATTGCCGAATGCGCGTCATTGTCGCGAACGACGGACGCTTCGTCGGATCGGAATCGTGAGTTGGACTTACTCTTTGACGACCGCCCCGCGTCGAGAGTATTTCTTGATTGATGCCGAATGCGCGACCACCGGTCGTCCTACAACAAAGCCGACATTGTTGTGAACGACGCGACGGACGCTTCGTCGGATCGGAATCGTGACTTGGACTTACTCTTTGACGACGGCTCTGCGTCGAGAGTATTTTTGATTGATGCCGAATGCGCGACCACCGGTCGTCCTACAACAAAGCCGACATTGTTGTGAACGACGCGACGGACGCTTCGTGGGATCGGAATCGTGACTTACTACTCTTTGACGACGGCTCTGCGTCGAGAGTATTTTTGATTGATGCCGAATGCGCGACCACCGGTCGTCCTACAACAAAGCCGACATTGTTGTGAACGACGCGACGGACGCTTCGTGGGATCGGAATCGTGACTTACTACTCTTTGACGACGGCTCTGCGTCGAGAGTATTTTTGATTGATGCCGAATGCGCGACCACCGGTCGTCCTACAACAAAGCCGACATTGTTGTGAACGACGCGACGGACGCTTCGTGGGATCGGAATCTTTCATATACGGGGTGGCGGCCTCCTCCCTCGTTAACAACACATTTTAATGTCGCGTTTATATGCCATGCCAGTGCGCGGCCGAGAGCGTATCTCGACTCGCGCAACCGGACAGACTTGTCTTATCT
>CAXIES010000666.1:115000-132500 GCA_964023965.1 Melinopterus prodromus | reverse complement strand
GCGGGAATCATCATCCGAAGACATGGCAACCCGAGGCCTCCGTCCCTGACTCGTGCGTGGAGGAACTGGTCCCCGGTGGTGACCGGTAGATGGAGGGTGACCTTGGCGAATCGCTTGATCATCCTGTCGCACTCTCGGAGGACCTCGGCGGTGGTGGCAGATGTCTGGAGCCCGTGATGGAGTTTGGGCAGCAGGTAGTCTCTCAGGAGAGACAGACGTTGGTCTGGCTTGAGGGCTGCCTTCCTCAGGTAGGCGAGCCACGTAGACAGCCGGTGCGGTGTTGGTCTGACGACTCCGCCGGTACTGAAGGAGTGCCCCAGATACGTCAGTGACTGGTCCCCGGTGATGACTGGAATCGCCGCACGACCGAGCTTGAACAAGGGACGGCTCCTCATGACGGTCTTTCCCTGGACTGAAGCCGCAGCAATGGATCGGGATTTGGCCGGATTGATGTCCATACCCCTCCTCGCCAGGAAGGTCACGGCAGTGTCGAGCGAGTTAGGCATATCGACCTCGCGGTCCTCCATCAGGACGATGTCATCGGCGAAGGCCATGGCAGCACATTGCACTCCGGGCGCAATAGTTCCTCCGGGGCTGGAAGACTCGAGCTGGTGAAGTAGTTCATCGACCACGAGATTGAAGATGACGGGACTCAGTGGATCTCCCTGCTTCACCCCTCTGGACAGCTGGATGGGTGCTGTCTTCTTTCCTCCCACGACGATGGTAGTGTGGGAGCGCCGCAGGTTGTACCAAAGGTACTCCGTGATGTTGCCATTGACGCCGTGACGGTTCAATGCCCTGATGATGGAGTGATGCGAGACCACATCGAACGCCTTCCTCACATCCAGCGACACGATGTTAAACTCCTTGCCGGTTCCGCGCCTTGACGAGATGTAGGTGTCGAGGATGAGTGAATTGGCAAGGACGCCGTCTGTCTTGATGAATCCTCGCTGGCTCATGTGGAGGTCGATGGAATCGCTCAGCCGCCTCGCGATGATCCGATGCAGCAGCCGTTGGGGGGCAGATCCGATGGAAATCGGGCGCCAGTTAGACGGAAGTTTCCGGTCACCGTCTTTCGGAATGAGGATCGTCCGGTTGCTCAGCCAGGATGGTGGGGCCCTCTTCCTGTAGAGGACCACATTGAAGAGGACCACGAGGCTTGATGTTGGGCAGCGTCTGACGTCGGGCACAGCGATCCCATCGGGGCCGGGAGCCGAGTTGCGCCAGCCAGAAATGGCTGACTTGATGTCGGTTTCCTCAACTGGGAAGTAGATATTGGTGCTCCCCCTCTGGTCCCGGATTGGTTCGTCGTCCGCCGGAGACTCGGAGCCGAAGGCGCCTCTGTAGAAGGCGTCCACGTCTGCCAGGTCTGGTGTCACGTCCGGCTGGTCCAGCGGCCGCCCGCCGAAGATTGAGTCGGCCAGCGAACTTCTGTCCTTGCGGTAGAGGTCCTGGGTCTTCTTGAACGCACTGGCTCTCCTGGAGTAGGGCGTCTGATGCTGGTGTTGGGTAGGGTTGGTGGGACTCCGCTGTCGTGCATCCAGGGGACGTTTTCGTAAAGAAAATACTTGGTGCAGCCAGTTCTCCAGAGCTTCGTCCAGCTCCCTATCGGTACCCGAAAGGGCAGTCGAAATCAGGTGGGTATGTCGGTCGTCGGCGTTGGTTCTCAGGGCGATGAGACGCTCCAAGAAAACCATGTTCTCAGGCCCCTCGTCCGGAAAGCGCATCCGTGGAGGTGGCGCGTGGATGTCCGGAAGGCTCAGGTGTAATGTACTTAGTCTAAGTACAGTGCCAGGTTCTTCCAATAAAACACTCCTAGTGATTTTATATGTTTATTTGACTAGGAACATCTTAAGACTAACAGTAAAATAATATATGTACAGAAATGCATATCTATTGTACGTACAAGGTGTCACAATTCAGCTGACACGCTGGATTGCTTGCCCCGCAGTTATTATGAGCCTTGTACGAAACATCCTGCTAAATGTGTCTTATAAGCTAATTCCGCAATCGAGGTGCTATGGACTTTCAACGCGTATTCTCTGACTTAAATATGATTATTTATAAATTAGCTAGTTCAATATATATAGTCCATTACATCTCCCTTGGGGAAGAGAGAAAAAAAATTATGAAACATTAATTTTTTTTCTATCATTTATACAGTTTTATCCTATTCTTGTGAACTTCTACTAACTTACGATCTATTTTAATAACAATATTTGGACTCTTAACATCTACAACATTATAAGGTCCATTAAAAATCGGATCTATTTTCCTTCCGGTTTCATTCTTTAATAAAACTTTATCTCCTATTTTATAATCTTTAAAGCTACATTTTTTGTCATATTCCGATTTTCGTTGCAATTTTGATTCCAGCAAATTATTTCTCGCGTCATTCCATGCTGTTTGTAATCTAAACTTTAATTCTTTTGGATAATCATCAAAATTATATACTGGATCTATCGCATTTGCTAAATTTGACGGTAGTCGACATTCCTTCCCGTAAACTAACTCATGTGGTGTATATCGAGTTTCTGTGTGAACTGTGTTATTGTAAGAAAAACACCAATACGGAACCCACGAACTCCAAGAATTTGGAAATTTAAACGTATGCATTCTTAAATATGCACCTAAACTTTTATGTGAATTTTCTAAAGCTCCAAGAGTTTGATGATGATATGCAGTTGATTTTAATGTTTTGATTTTTAACAACTTACAAGTTTCCTGAAATACTGAAGCCAAAAATTCAGTTCCTTGGTCCGTAATAACCTGTTCTGGAACACCATACCGTAAAATAAAATTGTCTACAAATGCCCTTGCAACTGTTTCTGCTTCTTTATTTTTGATTGGATATGCCTCGACAAATTTTGTTAAGTCGCACTGCAACGTGAGAATATACCGATAATCACTATTATCTTGATCAATTGGGCCCACTAAATCAAGGAAAATTCTCTGCAATGCTGACGATGCTGTAGTTGTGATTGTCATTGGTTCTTTGCGCGGTTTTGAATGTTTGAATCTTTGGCAAGAATCGCATTTTTTAACAAAGTTCTCAATGTCTTTATACATTCCTGACCAAAAGTAATATTTTTTTACGTTATTATACATTCGTTTCATACCCGCATGTCCTCCTGTTGGTAATATATGAAAATCGTTTAATATTAATTGTTGAATCTCTTTTTCTGTTATGCATTGGGTACCTCTAATGATTGTCATTTTTATACCGGTTTTCTTAATCTCATTTTTTAATTTCTTTACATCATTTAAAAGTACTGCGCAGTTACTTTTAATTATTGTTAATTCTGGAATATTAAACTTTTTACAAACTGTATTCAGGTCTCTCAACGACGTGTCTAAAACTGACGTTGATCGAGTTGCCTTTGTTATGTAAACTATTCCATTCATTTCATCATATATTACATTATTCAACACATAACATTTTTCATCAATACTTTTATTATTTATTTCATTTTCTTGTATAACCTTCAATTCGACTGAGTCTACAGATGGTTTCAATAACTCCACGACCCCAGGGTGATCAAGCCTGTTTTCATTTGGAATATTATTAAAAGAATCCACAGAATCATCGATTTTTCTTTGTTGTGCTCGAGTTATCGCGCATATTTTTGCTGTTGAATTATCTCCTAATTCTTTCAAATCATTACTGTCTATGATTATTCGTGATAATGCATCGGCAGTGACATTATCTTTACCTTTCACATAATTAATTGTGAAATCATATTCTTCCAAAATTAATCGAAACTTTGTTAACCTGCTTGATGGATTTGTCATACCGAATAAATATAACAATGGTCTATGATCACTAAGGATCAAAAATTTTCTGCCAAATAGATAAGGCCTAAATTTTTTCACTGAGTAGCAAATACTTAATAATTCCTTCTCAATAGTTGCGTAATTTCTTTCAGCCTTATTTAAGGTACGACTTGCATATGCTACAGGTTTATCATTACCATTTGAAAGTACTGCCCCTAAGGCAAATCCAGACGCATCTGTTCTTAAAATGAACTGATTAGCAGGCGAAAAATCTGGATATTGTAAAATTGGAGGTTGTATTAAAGCTTGTTTAAGAGTAACAAAGGATCGCTCGCACTGAGAATCCCAAAGAAACTTAACTCCTTTCTTTGACAAATGATTTAATGGTGCCGCTATGTCCGCAAAATTCTTTATAAATTTTCGATAATAATTCGCAAAAGCAACGAACCTTTTTGCCTCATTTCCATTAGTTGGCACTGGATATTCTTCCATAACTTTAATTTTTTCCGGATCAGGACGAATTCCTTCCGCTGAGATGACATGACCGAGATATAAAATTTGTTTCTTTAAAAATTCGCATTTGTTTGGATTCAATTTTAAATTTACTTGCCTTAATCTATTCATTACTTTAACTAAATTCTTGTTATGATTATCTAAACTATCTCCAAAAACTATTAAATCATCTAAGTAAATAAAACAACTTTCATAATTTAGTCCCGACATAGCTATTGTCATTGCTCTTGAAAAAGCACTCGGACTTATTTTTAATCCCATAGGTAACCTAGTTAGTTGATATTGTCCCCTATCAGTAGTGAATGCCGTACATGGTCGCGAATCTGAATCTAACCCAAGCTGGTAAAAGCCTTGAGATAAATCCAAATGCGAGAAATATACTGCCCCTGACAAAGAATCTAATATTTCGTCAATACATGGTAACGGAAATTTATCATCTTTTAGTTGTCTATTCAATAGCCTATAATCTATTACTATGCGCCATTTTTTATTACCATTATGATCAGGTTTCTTAGGTACGATTAATAAAGGTGCTGACCATTCTGAAGTCGCTTCCTCAATAATACCATCTGTTAACATTTTGTCTACCTGCTTGTGAATCTCCTCCTTCTGTGATTGAGGTAATCTATATGGTTTTACATAAACAGGCATTGCATTATCCTGCAAATGTATTTTTTGTTTACTAGTATTAAGTACCGAAAGTGGGTCGCCTTCCATGTGGAAAACGTCATTAAATTTAGCACAAATTTTGTCGATTGATAGTTTTTCTTCCTTATTTAATCCATCTTTATTTAAAGTTGTTAGCAATTTATCAATCCGATCAACAGAAAATTTTGTCTTATTAAATGCACATGCATCATAATTCGAAAAACTTTCTAGTTTAGGTACAAAATTTTTTAATTGGATGTCTCTATCATTTGTATTTAATATTCTAACTGGTAATAATTTGTTAATTGCTTTTGTTAAAATTCCTGCAGTAAAAACGCCTTCGGAAATTTCTTCCGGTAAAACAACATAGTCTGAGTCAAATTCCACGTTGAAATATGATATTATCTCACATCTCGGTGGAATGAGAGTAAAACATTCTTTTCCCGATTCAAGCGGTATGTAATTTTTCTTTCCCTTGTACCAAAATGAAAACATGAATTTCTCATAATCTATTACCGAAAAATACTTCATAAGGAAGTCAGCCCCAATAACTCCATGAAAATCTTTTGTTATATCGTTCATAATAAAAAAATTGTGGTTTAATTTACAACCGCCCAACGTTAGACAAATATTTGCTGACCCATGCGCTACTGTTGAACCTGATATACCCTCTATTTCTAATCGCTTTGTTGTGTCAACATATTCCAATTTATTTATACATGATGCGAATAGAGCACTAATTGAAGCACCCGTGTCAATTAATAATTTTAAGATTTTATTTGAGTATTTTACCGATAAATAATTTGAACCGCCAAAATTCAGAATAATGCCCTTTTTTGGATAAGATTTTGCATTAGGAACGAAAAAACTGATCTTCTCGTTCTTTTGAGGTATTACCGTTTTTGGGTGTTGAATCAGAAGTCATATAGAGTCTTCTGTCTGACGAACCGTTAAAATTTCCTCGACCTCGTCGTCCATTGTAATTATTACTTTGGAATCTACCGTTATTTTGCCCTCTAGAATAATTTTGTCCTCTATAATAATTTTGTCCTCTGATTTGATTTTGCCCTCTAAAATTATTTTGACATCTGAACTGAGTTTGTCCTCTAAAATAATTATTTCTATAATTTTTATTCGAACCTCTATCATTTTTACCGCGCAGGTTGAATACCTTTGCATGTGAAGAGCCTTTTTGTGCATTCTCTTCGTCTATTGCACCAGAAATAGCGTCTTTTAATGTGGAATAATTTCTTGCTTTGACAATTGTTCGTAATTCGTGATTACGTAAACCGTTTGCAAAAACATTTATAGCCAACTTCTCGTTTGCCGGTCGCAATACTTTAGAAGTTTCGTTATTACCTTCTGACTGACTTAGCGTTAGATTTACCATTAAACATTCGATAGCTTTACCAAACTCATCAACGGATTTATCCCTCTGCATCGAGCTATGCAATTCAACTGATAGAGCCGCCGCGGATTTCTTTGACAACAAATGAAGTTTCATATCGTTAATCAATTCTAAATTATTTTCGTAGGTCGTCTTTAACCTTAATTTAGCACTTTGCGATAATTTTGTTTTCAATACTACATTAGTTAAAAGTTTTTTCCCAGCTTCATCTAATAAAGAATCGTATAATTCTATGGAATCAATTAATTGCTTCGTTTTATCCTCTGAATTATCCATAGTTGGCAAAAGGCTTGCCGCCGTTCTTAAATCGAATTTTTCTGCCATTGTTACTACGGTGCTATCTAAAATTCCTTCTTGATTAATAGTAATTATTCTATTTTCTAAACTATCACGAATTTCCCTAATCAATGTTTCTATTTCCGCTACGTATAGCTTAGCTTGCTTAAATACGTCTGGTTCTACTTTTTCGATACCTTTGTTAAATTCTAACCGTACGTTTGAAAATTCTTCTTCTATTCCGGTTAACTTTGATAATTTTTTATTCGTTACCTCTAAACTTAATCTACGGGCTTGATTATCTTTTAATAAATTTCTATTTATAACTCTAAGTTCTTCGCTAATAATATTAAAACGTTCCAATTGGCTATTTGTCATTTATCCTAATTACTAACTTACAATGTGTTTAATTTTGCCGCATCAACATTATCTTGGTAGGTTGCGCACAACACTGCACTTAATGGCCTTTCTTTTCACTTTCCACTTTTCACAACTCGCCAATTCATTGTTGCTCCGTTGGATCACGTTCTGGATTTGTAGATACGAAAAGATGCTATGCACGGATTATGCATTATTTTTGCCCATTAATTGTCCAATATTTCACCACAGCACATGTGTTGGTTTGCAATGTTTCTTACAATTTTCAGCCTGAGATACGATTATCTCTTGTTTGGAGTGGCCCATTTTACTTGAACACTAACATGTAGTTGTTGTTACGCTGCTTCTTATGTGAAGAACTGGCAGGATCGCCATGTAATGTACTTAGTCTAAGTACAGTGCCAGGTTCTTCCAATAAAACACTCCTAGTGATTTTATATGTTTATTTGACTAGGAACATCTTAAGACTAACAGTAAAATAATATATGTACAGAAATGCATATCTATTGTACGTACAAGGTGTCACAATTCAGCTGACACGCTGGATTGCTTGCCCCGCAGTTATTATGAGCCTTGTACGAAACATCCTGCTAAATGTGTCTTATAAGCTAATTCCGCAATCGAGGTGCTATGGACTTTCAACGCGTATTCTCTGACTTAAATATGATTATTTATAAATTAGCTAGTTCAATATATATAGTCCATTACACAGGCTCAACCGCCTGTCGGCCAGCGGCGGCGGCGGACGGGGACGGAGGGCATGCGTCCTTATGGGTGTGTCTTGGCGGCTCGGACCGGCCGTGGCCTCACGATCCGGTCGCGACGGTGTCCCCCGACGTCCGATGGGATGGATGACGGGTCGCTTGGCTGGACGCTCCGCGCTGGTGGGCGAGAAGCGAATCCGGCGCTTGCTGCCTGGTTCGTCCGGCGAAATCTCGATGACCAGGTCAGCGGGTCGAGGCACGGGAGAGGTAGCCGTTACAGTCGTTGTGGTATGCTTGAGTAGTGCGTCTCTATAAGGGGACGTACTGATGGCTGGGGAAGAGGGCATGAGTACAGGTGTAGGCGTTGAAGCCGTCAGATCTATAACAGGTGTGCTATCTTGGGAAGGTGTTGCTAAGAGGGGTGGTCTTGGCGGTGGCTTGAAGGTTTGCGTTGCCGTCGACTTCTGCTCTCTCTTCGCTCTTTCCAAGTATCTTGAATATACTGACTTCTGCCTCCTGTGCCGGATCTGGTGCTCAGTCAGACCGGTGGCCTCCTTCATTTCCCTGATGGAAACAATACCCCGGAAGCTTCTAGCCTCAATAGTGGCTAATGTCTGGTTTATTTCAGCTTCTGACATGGGGATTTGTGACTGAAGTTCCTTCCTATATTTCTCGGGATGGGCCCGGCGCTCGTGCTGCCGCACTGCGGGGAAGGATGCGAATTGTTCGCTGCAAAATTGGCATCTCTCGCGGTCTCTAGTGCCGCAGGTCTTGATGTGCCGATTGTAATTGGCAAGGTGCGGATATGTAGATCCGCACTTATCGCACCGATGGACTATTGGGATGTCCGGTTTCGGGTTGGGGTTCCGCGGAGAACCAGAATGAGTCTTGGCCTCCGTGATCTGTGAGGGTTTTGCGGAACCCCGGGTGCTTATTCCGGGGGAAAACCCGGGTAGTGACAGCCTGGATGTTGATGCTATCACTCTCGGAATCGTACCAGTTGAAGACTTGGTACCTCCGCTGGATGTCCGTGGACGTAGCGGTTGTTTTTGAGAGGTCCCTGTTGCTTCCGGGAGAGCCGGACCCTTGGCTTCCTCCCGGTCCGAGGCTTCTTTTAGTTTCCGTGGATCCATCAAAAACGAAAAGGGGGCCCGTTTTATAGCTACCCGGCAGCTCTCTAGGCAAGCAGGGGAAACCCGCGACCCTGGCGAAGTTCTCGGGCCGCGGGGCGGGCCGTAGTGCATTGGTTCACCGTCCGGCGGGTTGCCCCGCCATTCGACTTCCAGCGCCACCACTAGGAGGTTGCACTACGGACCTTGAGTTCAGTGGTCGGGGGACCGAGCTGAACCCCCGATTGCTGCAGGGTTAGCACACAGCAACCTTAGGACCCCAACGCTGTTGGCAGCAGCGCCAGGGCGGAGCACCCTTGACTTCCCTACCCCCGGGAGAGTCATAGTTGGGAGCAGCTATGGCCCCTGGTCCCAAGACCCTCTCCCCCACGACCAACCTGCCGCACATGTGACAGACAAAAGCAACTGGAAGCAGTTGCGATGCCCCGACACGAGGGTCGCGAGAGAGAGCCAAAGCCACAGCCACTCCCCCCTAAGAGAGTCATAGTTACTCCCGCCGTTTACCCGCGCTTGCTTGAATTTCTTCACGTTGACATTCAGAGCACTGGGCAGAAATCACATTGCGTCAACACCCGCAGGGGCCATCGCAATGCTTTGTTTTAATTAGACAGTCGGATTCCCCCAGTCCGTGCCAGTTCTGAGCTGATCGTTGAATGGCGGCCGAAGAGGACACCGGCCAGGAGCGAACCCCCGACCGGGCCTCGCAGCAAGGAAGTTCCGCGGGAGGCCAAGGCACGGGACCGAGCTCGGATCCGGTCGCCGAAACGACTTTTACCTCGCCCAGGCCCGGCACGTCAGCCGATACCCGCTTCCCGACCAAGCCCGACGCGCCCCGATCCTCAGAGCCAATCCTTATCCCGAAGTTACGGATCCAATTTGCCGACTTCCCTTACCTACATTATTCTATCGACTAGAGGCTGTTCACCTTGGAGACCTGCTGCGGATATGGGTACGAACCGGCGCGACACCTACCGTGGCCCTCTCCTGGATTTTCAAGGTCCGAGGGGAAGATCCGGACACCGCCGCAACTGCGGTGCTCTTCGCGCTCCAAACCATATCTCCCTGCTAGAGGATTCCATGGAACTCGAGCGCTTATGCAGAAAAGAAAACTCTTCCCGGATCTCCCGACGGCGTCTCCAGGTCATTTTGGGTTGCCCCGACGAACACTCTTTCGAGGGCCCGACTTAATTACGGTTCCGCTGCCGGGTTCCGGAATAGGAACCGGATTCCCTTTCGCCCGACGGGTGTGTGCCTCTTTATGCACGTACGGCGCCGGCATACTCGCGGCTGGAACCGCTAAGATCGGCGCGCGCGGCCAATAATGCCGCGGCCTCACTGCTCGTCATGACCGCTGCGCGTCGCGTGTCGACGTCGCGCGCGGGGAATCATCGTTCGCGTGATGGCGCGGTCGCGCTCGCGCTCCCGTCGCTCTGTGCGCGCGCGTCCGGCGGCGGATGATACCGGCGGACCGAGGAACCGAGCCGCTTGAAGCGGCGGTTCCGGTCCTCCTCCATCCTAACCTCCGGTGCGTGCGAGAGCGATCGAGAGTCCGCGTGCGCGTCTCCTGCGCCCAGGAACGAGACTCGACCCCCGCTGCGACGGTTCGACGACGACGACGACGACAGGGACGACGAAGGAGCCGCAGCTGGCGCGCGCGCTCGATCGAAGGTTCCGTCTTACGTCACGGACGCGTCCGCCGTACTACTACGCAAACGTAGATACACCAACATCAACATCGGCTTTCGCCTAGGGCTTAGGATCGACTGACTCGTGTGCAACGGCTGTTCACACGAAACCCTTCTCCACGTCAGTCCTCCAGGGCCTCGCTGGAGTATTTGCTACTACCACCAAGATCTGCACCGACGGCGGCTCCAGACGGGCTCACGCCCTGTCCTTCTGCGCACACCGCCGCGACCCTCCTACTCGTCAGGGCTTCATGACGCCGGTCCGCGAGGACCGCGTCTCACATGCCGCTGACGGCCGAGTATAAGCACGACGCTTCAGCGCCATCCATTTTCAGGGCTAGTAACTTCGGCAGGTGAGTT
This sequence comes from Melinopterus prodromus, assembly GCA_964023965.1. NCBI lineage: Eukaryota > Metazoa > Arthropoda > Insecta > Coleoptera > Scarabaeidae > Melinopterus > Melinopterus prodromus. The sequence continues at coordinate 121,624 of CAXIES010000666.1, read as the reverse complement.
GTTACACACTCCTTGGCGGATTCCGACTTCCATGGCCACCGTCCTGCTGTCTTAAGTTACCAACGCCTTTCATGGTATCCCATAAGCGTCGATTTGGGCGCTTTAACTCGGCGTTTGGTTCATCCCACAGCGCCAGTTCTGCTTACCAAAAGTGGCCCACTTGGCACTCTGATCCGATATCTCGCGGCTTCACAGTTTAAGCAAGCCGGAGATCTCACCCATTTAAAGTTTGAGAATAGGTTGAGGTCGTTTCGACCCCAATGCCTCTAATCATTCGCTTTACCGAATGAGACTCGCACGCGGCGAGCGCCAGCTATCCTGAGGGAAACTTCGGAGGGAACCAGCTACTAGATGGTTCGATTAGTCTTTCGCCCCTATACCCAGTTCCGACGATCGATTTGCACGTCAGAATCGCTACGGACCTCCATCAGGGTTTCCCCTGACTTCGTCCTGACCAGGCATAGTTCACCATCTTTCGGGTCCCAGCGTGTACGCTCTGGGTGCGCCTCTTCTCGCGATGAGAACGAGACGCCCCGGGAGTGCGGGGCCGGTCCGTGAGCCGGCCCATCCTCCCTCGGTTCGCGCGAGGCGAACCTTCACTTTCATTGCGCCTTTAGGTTTAGTTTAGTCCCAATGACTCGCGCACATGCTAGACTCCTTGGTCCGTGTTTCAAGACGGGTCCTGAAAGTACCCAAAGCTATAGCGCCGTGGACTGGCGTGTGCAGGGTCTGTCCGAGGACAACGCCGCCAACAGCCGGGCGGGCCCGGATCCGGCGCTAGGTCCGGATGCCAGGTTTGCCGTCCGCGCTTGCGACGTGCCGGACGCGAACAAGTCGCGGCCCCGCGCCATAGTTTTACCGTCGGTCGGGCCGGCCGGGACACCGCGGGTCCGAACGCACCGAGGTGCGCGCGGGCTCCACCGCGGGCCTTAGGCCGACGCCCAACGGGTCACGACGTCCTACAGGAGGAGAAGTGCACGCGTTCGGAGTCCGACGGCCACGGGCGGCGCGCGCGGCGCGAACGCCACGCGTCGCAACGCCCGTTGCTCGCGAACTTTCCGAGAGACGCGTCTGAATCTCCCCTTTCGACCTTTCGGGTTTCTCAGGTTTACCCCTGAACGGTTTCACGTACTCTTGAACTCTCTCTTCAAAGTTCTTTTCAACTTTCCCTCACGGTACTTGTTCGCTATCGGTCTCGTGGTAATATTTAGCCTTAGATGGAGTTTACCACCCACTTAGGGCTGCACTCTCAAGCAACCCGACTCTGAGGAGAGACCCTCCCGCGGCATGCGGCGGCCAGCTACGGGCCTGGCACCCTCTCTGGGTAAGTGGCCCCGTTCAAGAAGGACTTGGGCGCGCCGCGCTACCTCGGGATAACGGATCCTCCCTAACACCACATTTCCCGGCGTCCGTCTCCGGACGCGGGATTCGGTGCTGGGCTCTTCCCTGTTCGCTCGCCGCTACTAAGGGAATCCTAGTTAGTTTCTTTTCCTCCGCTTAGTAATATGCTTAAATTCAGCGGGTAGTCTCACCTGCTCTGAGGTCGCGTTCATTGGTTTCTTTCGATAGCCGACAGGCCGCGTAGGCAACGGGATCCTTCGGGCTAAACGCGCGCGATCGGACGTCGGACGAATACCTCGCGCCGCCCCGGACGAATCTCGGTGGCGGGGGGATTCACACTCGGACACGTCGACCGGCGCGTCGCCCGGGCATCGTTTACCGGTACGCGGATGGCGGTCGGCTCGAATGATTATATCGTTCGATAGTTTAAAGCGACGCGTTAGCGCGCCGCCCCGACGTCGAGCGCGATGGCGCGCTCGCGGTATCGGGGGGCGGCTCGTGCGCGAGCGCTCAGATTCTTGCCTCGGCGGCCGTCCGCTTTTCGCGCTTGACCGACGCCCCGTACGTACGGCGCGCGTTCCGCTCACACGATTGGGAGCGTGTACTGCGCGCGCGCACCACATGGGGGGGCCTTCGCGTTATCGGCGGTACGCCGACCCGGCAGTCGTGGAAATTGAAACGACCCTCAGCCAGGAGTGGTCCAGGAACAGTATCCGAGGACCGCAATGTGCGTTCGAAATGTCGATGTTCAAGTGTCCTGCAGTTCACAAGTTGACGCGCAATTAGCTGCGTTCTTCATCGACCCACGAGCCAAGTGATCCACCGTTCAGGGTAATCTTTCATACAGTTAACCAGCGACTCTCTGTCCGCGGTACTGCGTTTAATCGGTTTTACACTTACGCAAAGTTTTGCACGCTTACACGTTGCTAGAACGAGAGGTGTTTGACTTCGCAGAGCGGACGTAAAGTCCGAGACGCGTTCGTCCTGCGCGGCTCCCGTACTCAGATCGCTCCCCCCTTTCGAGGGGCGCGCGGTACGCGGGGACGAACGTTCCGTTAGTCAGGCGAATATCCTTCGACCACCTTCGGGCGGTGCGAGCACCTTTGCGCGCAGTCTTCGTCTTTATTAATCTGCGACGCGGACCGACGTCGGTCGTACACGACATGACCGACCGGACCATCCGCCGCGCTCCGCCGGCGTGCCACTGCACCTCCGACAAGGGAGGCCGGGGCCGGATTCGGGGCGCTGGGGTCCGGCGGCCGCTATACGACCGCGACGACGGCGCGACGCACTCGTCTTTATCAATCTACGCTGCGGGCCGACGTCGGTCGTACACGACATGACCGACCGGACCGTCCGCCGCGCTCCGCCGGCGTGCCACTGCACCTCCGACAAGGGAGGCCGGGGCCGGATTCGGGGCGCTGGGGTCCGGCGGCCGCTATACGACCGCGACGACGGCGCGACGCACTCGTCTTCATTAATTTACGCTGCGGACCGACGTCGGTCGTACACGACATGACCGACCGGACCGTCCGCCGCGCTCCGCCGGCGTTCCTCTGCACCTCCGACAAGGGAGGCCGGGGCCGGTTTCGGGGCGCTGGGGTCCGGCGGCCGCTATACGACCGCGACGACGGCGCGACGCACGACGACAAGACTGGGACGCGCGCATTAGCTCGCTGTGCCCTGACCGTCGGGGCCGGCGGGAGCGTCGCATTCACCCGTGGTTGTGACACTTAAAAACTCAAACTCCGAGGCGCGGAGCGCCGAGCCGGCTGCGCGGTGGCTGCCGGCGGCGCTTTTACGTACGCAGTATCTCTCGGCCTGAGCGGCACGGGGGGCGCTCTCGTCATCGGACCTCTCGACTAGGTACCTGACTTCCGGCGTGCCGACCCTCGCGGGTCGGCCGACGCCTCGGACTTCGTTAGTCCTTAACAGTTCGAATCAGTTCGACCGGCGCTCGTACGGCCGACGCGACCGCCGTCGTAGACGTGGTCGGCCGAGGGCGCCATTAATATTCATTCATTATTAATATCGATCCGTGCATCGTATTAATTAATTGTACGTAATGTTTTATAAACATTCGTTAATGATCCTTCCGCAGGTTCACCTACGGAAACCTTGTTACGACTTTTACTTCCTCTAAATGATCAAGTTTGGTCATCTTCCCAGCATCATCGGCGACGTCGAAACGCCACCGCGCACCGGTCCGAAGACCTCACTAAATCATTCAATCGGTAGTAGCGACGGGCGGTGTGTACAAAGGGCAGGGACGTAATCAACGCGAGCTTATGACTCGCGCTTACTGGGAATTCCTCGTTCATGGGGAACAATTGCAAGCCCCAATCCCTAGCACGAAGGAGGTTCAGCGGGTTACCCGGGCCGTTCGGCCAGGGAAGACACGCTGATTCCTTCAGTGTAGCGCGCGTGCGGCCCAGAACATCTAAGGGCATTACAGACCTGTTATTGCTCAATCTCGTGCGGCTAGAAGCCGCCTGTCCCTCTAAGAAGAATTAATTGTACGCCGACAGTAAAAATCGCGCACGACCGCGACGCGAGCGCCGGGTCGGCGGACCTTTGAGATGTCGAAAATACGCCTAGTTAGCAGGCTAGAGTCTCGTTCGTTATCGGAATTAACCAGACAAATCGCTCCACCAACTAAGAACGGCCATGCACCACCACCCACCGAATCAAGAAAGAGCTCTCAATCTGTCAATCCTTCCGGTGTCCGGGCCTGGTGAGGTTTCCCGTGTTGAGTCAAATTAAGCCGCAGGCTCCACTCCTGGTGGTGCCCTTCCGTCAATTCCTTTAAGTTTCAGCTTTGCAACCATACTTCCCCCGGAACCCAAAAGCTTTGGTTTCCCGGAAGCTGCCCGCCGAGTCATCGGAGGAACGTCGGCGGATCGCTAGCTGGCATCGTTTATGGTTAGAACTAGGGCGGTATCTGATCGCCTTCGAACCTCTAACTTTCGTTCTTGATCAATGAAAGCGTTTTTGGCAAATGCTTTCGCTTCTGTCCGTCTTGCGACGATCCAAGAATTTCACCTCTAACGTCGCAATACGAATGCCCCCATCCGTTCCTATTAATCATTACCTCGGGGTTCCGAAAACCAACAAAATAGAACCGAGGTCCTATTCCATTATTCCATGCACACAGTATTCAGGCGAAATTTTAGCCTGCTTTAAGCACTCTAATTTGTTCAAAGTAAACGTGCCGGCCCACCTCGACACTCAATGAAGAGCACCGCGGTGGGATTGAGATTGGGCCGCCCCGAGAGGCTAAGCCCACCGGCAGGACGTCCCGCGGACACGCCAGTTAACACCGCGAGCGATGAACCGGCGGCGCGGGACACAAATTCGACTACGAGCTTTTTAACCGCAACAACTTTAATATACGCTATTGGAGCTGGAATTACCGCGGCTGCTGGCACCAGACTTGCCCTCCAATTGATCCTCGTTAAAGGGTTTAGAGTGTACTCATTCCGATTACGGGGCCTCGGATGAGTCCCGTATCGTTATTTTTCGTCACTACCTCCCCGTGCCGGGAGTGGGTAATTTGCGCGCCTGCTGCCTTCCTTGGATGTGGTAGCCGTTTCTCAGGCTCCCTCTCCGGAATCGAACCCTGATTCCCCGTTACCCGTTACAACCATGGTAGGCGCAGAACCTACCATCGACAGTTGATAAGGCAGACATTTGAAAGATGCGTCGCCGGTGCGAGACCGTGCGATCAGCAAAAAGTTATTCAGAGTCACCAAGGTGTACGACGACGGGCGAACCCGACGCCGATTGGTTTTGATCTAATAAAAGCGCTCCTTCCGTCTCCGGTCGGAGCTCTGTTTGCATGTATTAGCTCTAGAATTACCACAGTTATCCAAGTAAATGTGGGTACGATCTAAGGAACCATAACTGATTTAATGAGCCTTTCGCGGTTTCACCTTAATTTGGCTTGTACTGAGACATGCATGGCTTAATCTTTGAGACAAGCATATGACTACTGGCAGGATCAACCAGGGAGCTGTCACCCGTCCGCGGCCACGTTCGGAAGACGCGCACCGATGGTAACGCGCCGACCTGGCGTAACGCAGATCGAGAGAACAGTCGCACCTCCGGCGAGCCGAGGGCGGAGCAGAATCGTCACGCCGCTGCGAGAGCGGCGGCGGTCTGTCTTCTCGCCCGGCCCGGAAGTATACTACTACATATTACAATATATAGCAAAAACTGACCGTGTCGAAATCAGTCGGCAGCGACGAGCGCGCGCCGACCACACATTTCACGCACAGTGGAGCAGGATGCGCCGACGTCGAAATAGGACGACGTTTACTTGACGACATGACCGCCCGCAGCAGTTCTAAAGAGAATAATTTATAACGCGGAATCTCGTCCGCGAACGGCTTCAACATTCCCAGAAACACCCTTCGCTAGATTGAAAGCGACATGGTACGCGGTCTGAGCGCGCGTTTCGGAAAACTGTCGTGCCGCGCTCTCACGCTCGGTACGAGGCGAGTCGTTGCATATTTGTGGACGACGTCCAGAGGACGCCTCCGAGATTTAAGTGCGCCCGCATAAGGTGTACAACGCTAACTGCGAAAGTCAGCGTCGTCCGCGGGCATGCTGTGGCAATCGCTAATGTTACGGTTACGAGCGCTTGGCGGCGATATGTGGGAACGCAACCTTTCGGTTAAACCGCACAGCGTCAATTAAAACTCTCGTCTCTAATGGCGAACGCCGGTTCTTCGCGAACGAAGCTTACCGAGGCGCTCTCTAGCCACCAGCAGATCAAAGTCAACAACGCGTGCGGCCCGGCAGGGAGCATCTTTATCGTTTACTAATACCAAGACTGTCGACTCGTCGCAACTAAACGGGATCGAGCGGAACCGGACGGCGTTAGCCGTCGCGGACTCACCTCTCCCTATATAAGCGCAACGGACCGAGTACGGGTTGCGAAACGCTAGTACGGGTCGCTCCCGGCTCGCTCGAACGGATACCGCCGACGCTCGCGCGGACTTATCGCACTTTTCGCCTTGGTCCCCGTCCGGGTCGAGTTCGAAATTTTGGAAATATTTTTTTTTTTGAAAAATTTTTTTTTTTTTGGAAATTTTTTTTTTCTTTCAAATGTTCTCTCCGGCGCTCTCTGCTAAATTTTTGGATTTTTTTTTTTGAAAATTTTTTTTTCTTTCAAAAGTTCCGTCCAGCGCTCCCTGCTGAAATTTTTGGATTTTGGAAATTTTGTCTTTCGGGTGGCGCTGGATGTCGATCGAGCGCGCCGCCGTAGTCCAGCCGACCGCC
>CAXIES010000666.1:100000-110000 GCA_964023965.1 Melinopterus prodromus | reverse complement strand
TCTCCAGGTCATTTTGGGTTGCCCCGACGAACACTCTTTCGAGGGCCCGACTTAATTACGGTTCCGCTGCCGGGTTCCGGAATAGGAACCGGATTCCCTTTCGCCCGACGGGTGTGTGCCTCTTTATGCACGTACGGCGCCGGCATACTCGCGGCTGGAACCGCTAAGATCGGCGCGCGCGGCCAATAATGCCGCGGCCTCACTGCTCGTCATGACCGCTGCGCGTCGCGTGTCGACGTCGCGCGCGGGGAATCATCGTTCGCGTGATGGCGCGGTCGCGCTCGCGCTCCCGTCGCTCTGTGCGCGCGCGTCCGGCGGCGGATGATACCGGCGGACCGAGGAACCGAGCCGCTTGAAGCGGCGGTTCCGGTCCTCCTCCATCCTAACCTCCGGTGCGTGCGAGAGCGATCGAGAGTCCGCGTGCGCGTCTCCTGCGCCCAGGAACGAGACTCGACCCCCGCTGCGACGGTTCGACGACGACGACGACGACAGGGACGACGAAGGAGCCGCAGCTGGCGCGCGCGCTCGATCGAAGGTTCCGTCTTACGTCACGGACGCGTCCGCCGTACTACTACGCAAACGTAGATACACCAACATCAACATCGGCTTTCGCCTAGGGCTTAGGATCGACTGACTCGTGTGCAACGGCTGTTCACACGAAACCCTTCTCCACGTCAGTCCTCCAGGGCCTCGCTGGAGTATTTGCTACTACCACCAAGATCTGCACCGACGGCGGCTCCAGACGGGCTCACGCCCTGTCCTTCTGCGCACACCGCCGCGACCCTCCTACTCGTCAGGGCTTCATGACGCCGGTCCGCGAGGACCGCGTCTCACATGCCGCTGACGGCCGAGTATAAGCACGACGCTTCAGCGCCATCCATTTTCAGGGCTAGTAACTTCGGCAGGTGAGTTGTTACACACTCCTTGGCGGATTCCGACTTCCATGGCCACCGTCCTGCTGTCTTAAGTTACCAACGCCTTTCATGGTATCCCATAAGCGTCGATTTGGGCGCTTTAACTCGGCGTTTGGTTCATCCCACAGCGCCAGTTCTGCTTACCAAAAGTGGCCCACTTGGCACTCTGATCCGATATCTCGCGGCTTCACAGTTTAAGCAAGCCGGAGATCTCACCCATTTAAAGTTTGAGAATAGGTTGAGGTCGTTTCGACCCCAATGCCTCTAATCATTCGCTTTACCGAATGAGACTCGCACGCGGCGAGCGCCAGCTATCCTGAGGGAAACTTCGGAGGGAACCAGCTACTAGATGGTTCGATTAGTCTTTCGCCCCTATACCCAGTTCCGACGATCGATTTGCACGTCAGAATCGCTACGGACCTCCATCAGGGTTTCCCCTGACTTCGTCCTGACCAGGCATAGTTCACCATCTTTCGGGTCCCAGCGTGTACGCTCTGGGTGCGCCTCTTCTCGCGATGAGAACGAGACGCCCCGGGAGTGCGGGGCCGGTCCGTGAGCCGGCCCATCCTCCCTCGGTTCGCGCGAGGCGAACCTTCACTTTCATTGCGCCTTTAGGTTTAGTTTAGTCCCAATGACTCGCGCACATGCTAGACTCCTTGGTCCGTGTTTCAAGACGGGTCCTGAAAGTACCCAAAGCTATAGCGCCGTGGACTGGCGTGTGCAGGGTCTGTCCGAGGACAACGCCGCCAACAGCCGGGCGGGCCCGGATCCGGCGCTAGGTCCGGATGCCAGGTTTGCCGTCCGCGCTTGCGACGTGCCGGACGCGAACAAGTCGCGGCCCCGCGCCATAGTTTTACCGTCGGTCGGGCCGGCCGGGACACCGCGGGTCCGAACGCACCGAGGTGCGCGCGGGCTCCACCGCGGGCCTTAGGCCGACGCCCAACGGGTCACGACGTCCTACAGGAGGAGAAGTGCACGCGTTCGGAGTCCGACGGCCACGGGCGGCGCGCGCGGCGCGAACGCCACGCGTCGCAACGCCCGTTGCTCGCGAACTTTCCGAGAGACGCGTCTGAATCTCCCCTTTCGACCTTTCGGGTTTCTCAGGTTTACCCCTGAACGGTTTCACGTACTCTTGAACTCTCTCTTCAAAGTTCTTTTCAACTTTCCCTCACGGTACTTGTTCGCTATCGGTCTCGTGGTAATATTTAGCCTTAGATGGAGTTTACCACCCACTTAGGGCTGCACTCTCAAGCAACCCGACTCTGAGGAGAGACCCTCCCGCGGCATGCGGCGGCCAGCTACGGGCCTGGCACCCTCTCTGGGTAAGTGGCCCCGTTCAAGAAGGACTTGGGCGCGCCGCGCTACCTCGGGATAACGGATCCTCCCTAACACCACATTTCCCGGCGTCCGTCTCCGGACGCGGGATTCGGTGCTGGGCTCTTCCCTGTTCGCTCGCCGCTACTAAGGGAATCCTAGTTAGTTTCTTTTCCTCCGCTTAGTAATATGCTTAAATTCAGCGGGTAGTCTCACCTGCTCTGAGGTCGCGTTCATTGGTTTCTTTCGATAGCCGACAGGCCGCGTAGGCAACGGGATCCTTCGGGCTAAACGCGCGCGATCGGACGTCGGACGAATACCTCGCGCCGCCCCGGACGAATCTCGGTGGCGGGGGGATTCACACTCGGACACGTCGACCGGCGCGTCGCCCGGGCATCGTTTACCGGTACGCGGATGGCGGTCGGCTCGAATGATTATATCGTTCGATAGTTTAAAGCGACGCGTTAGCGCGCCGCCCCGACGTCGAGCGCGATGGCGCGCTCGCGGTATCGGGGGGCGGCTCGTGCGCGAGCGCTCAGATTCTTGCCTCGGCGGCCGTCCGCTTTTCGCGCTTGACCGACGCCCCGTACGTACGGCGCGCGTTCCGCTCACACGATTGGGAGCGTGTACTGCGCGCGCGCACCACATGGGGGGGCCTTCGCGTTATCGGCGGTACGCCGACCCGGCAGTCGTGGAAATTGAAACGACCCTCAGCCAGGAGTGGTCCAGGAACAGTATCCGAGGACCGCAATGTGCGTTCGAAATGTCGATGTTCAAGTGTCCTGCAGTTCACAAGTTGACGCGCAATTAGCTGCGTTCTTCATCGACCCACGAGCCAAGTGATCCACCGTTCAGGGTAATCTTTCATACAGTTAACCAGCGACTCTCTGTCCGCGGTACTGCGTTTAATCGGTTTTACACTTACGCAAAGTTTTGCACGCTTACACGTTGCTAGAACGAGAGGTGTTTGACTTCGCAGAGCGGACGTAAAGTCCGAGACGCGTTCGTCCTGCGCGGCTCCCGTACTCAGATCGCTCCCCCCTTTCGAGGGGCGCGCGGTACGCGGGGACGAACGTTCCGTTAGTCAGGCGAATATCCTTCGACCACCTTCGGGCGGTGCGAGCACCTTTGCGCGCAGTCTTCGTCTTTATTAATCTGCGACGCGGACCGACGTCGGTCGTACACGACATGACCGACCGGACCATCCGCCGCGCTCCGCCGGCGTGCCACTGCACCTCCGACAAGGGAGGCCGGGGCCGGATTCGGGGCGCTGGGGTCCGGCGGCCGCTATACGACCGCGACGACGGCGCGACGCACTCGTCTTTATCAATCTACGCTGCGGGCCGACGTCGGTCGTACACGACATGACCGACCGGACCGTCCGCCGCGCTCCGCCGGCGTGCCACTGCACCTCCGACAAGGGAGGCCGGGGCCGGATTCGGGGCGCTGGGGTCCGGCGGCCGCTATACGACCGCGACGACGGCGCGACGCACTCGTCTTCATTAATTTACGCTGCGGACCGACGTCGGTCGTACACGACATGACCGACCGGACCGTCCGCCGCGCTCCGCCGGCGTTCCTCTGCACCTCCGACAAGGGAGGCCGGGGCCGGTTTCGGGGCGCTGGGGTCCGGCGGCCGCTATACGACCGCGACGACGGCGCGACGCACGACGACAAGACTGGGACGCGCGCATTAGCTCGCTGTGCCCTGACCGTCGGGGCCGGCGGGAGCGTCGCATTCACCCGTGGTTGTGACACTTAAAAACTCAAACTCCGAGGCGCGGAGCGCCGAGCCGGCTGCGCGGTGGCTGCCGGCGGCGCTTTTACGTACGCAGTATCTCTCGGCCTGAGCGGCACGGGGGGCGCTCTCGTCATCGGACCTCTCGACTAGGTACCTGACTTCCGGCGTGCCGACCCTCGCGGGTCGGCCGACGCCTCGGACTTCGTTAGTCCTTAACAGTTCGAATCAGTTCGACCGGCGCTCGTACGGCCGACGCGACCGCCGTCGTAGACGTGGTCGGCCGAGGGCGCCATTAATATTCATTCATTATTAATATCGATCCGTGCATCGTATTAATTAATTGTACGTAATGTTTTATAAACATTCGTTAATGATCCTTCCGCAGGTTCACCTACGGAAACCTTGTTACGACTTTTACTTCCTCTAAATGATCAAGTTTGGTCATCTTCCCAGCATCATCGGCGACGTCGAAACGCCACCGCGCACCGGTCCGAAGACCTCACTAAATCATTCAATCGGTAGTAGCGACGGGCGGTGTGTACAAAGGGCAGGGACGTAATCAACGCGAGCTTATGACTCGCGCTTACTGGGAATTCCTCGTTCATGGGGAACAATTGCAAGCCCCAATCCCTAGCACGAAGGAGGTTCAGCGGGTTACCCGGGCCGTTCGGCCAGGGAAGACACGCTGATTCCTTCAGTGTAGCGCGCGTGCGGCCCAGAACATCTAAGGGCATTACAGACCTGTTATTGCTCAATCTCGTGCGGCTAGAAGCCGCCTGTCCCTCTAAGAAGAATTAATTGTACGCCGACAGTAAAAATCGCGCACGACCGCGACGCGAGCGCCGGGTCGGCGGACCTTTGAGATGTCGAAAATACGCCTAGTTAGCAGGCTAGAGTCTCGTTCGTTATCGGAATTAACCAGACAAATCGCTCCACCAACTAAGAACGGCCATGCACCACCACCCACCGAATCAAGAAAGAGCTCTCAATCTGTCAATCCTTCCGGTGTCCGGGCCTGGTGAGGTTTCCCGTGTTGAGTCAAATTAAGCCGCAGGCTCCACTCCTGGTGGTGCCCTTCCGTCAATTCCTTTAAGTTTCAGCTTTGCAACCATACTTCCCCCGGAACCCAAAAGCTTTGGTTTCCCGGAAGCTGCCCGCCGAGTCATCGGAGGAACGTCGGCGGATCGCTAGCTGGCATCGTTTATGGTTAGAACTAGGGCGGTATCTGATCGCCTTCGAACCTCTAACTTTCGTTCTTGATCAATGAAAGCGTTTTTGGCAAATGCTTTCGCTTCTGTCCGTCTTGCGACGATCCAAGAATTTCACCTCTAACGTCGCAATACGAATGCCCCCATCCGTTCCTATTAATCATTACCTCGGGGTTCCGAAAACCAACAAAATAGAACCGAGGTCCTATTCCATTATTCCATGCACACAGTATTCAGGCGAAATTTTAGCCTGCTTTAAGCACTCTAATTTGTTCAAAGTAAACGTGCCGGCCCACCTCGACACTCAATGAAGAGCACCGCGGTGGGATTGAGATTGGGCCGCCCCGAGAGGCTAAGCCCACCGGCAGGACGTCCCGCGGACACGCCAGTTAACACCGCGAGAGATGAACCGGCGGCGCGGGACACAAATTCGACTACGAGCTTTTTAACCGCAACAACTTTAATATACGCTATTGGAGCTGGAATTACCGCGGCTGCTGGCACCAGACTTGCCCTCCAATTGATCCTCGTTAAAGGGTTTAGAGTGTACTCATTCCGATTACGGGGCCTCGGATGAGTCCCGTATCGTTATTTTTCGTCACTACCTCCCCGTGCCGGGAGTGGGTAATTTGCGCGCCTGCTGCCTTCCTTGGATGTGGTAGCCGTTTCTCAGGCTCCCTCTCCGGAATCGAACCCTGATTCCCCGTTACCCGTTACAACCATGGTAGGCGCAGAACCTACCATCGACAGTTGATAAGGCAGACATTTGAAAGATGCGTCGCCGGTGCGAGACCGTGCGATCAGCAAAAAGTTATTCAGAGTCACCAAGGTGTACGACGACGGGCGAACCCGACGCCGATTGGTTTTGATCTAATAAAAGCGCTCCTTCCGTCTCCGGTCGGAGCTCTGTTTGCATGTATTAGCTCTAGAATTACCACAGTTATCCAAGTAAATGTGGGTACGATCTAAGGAACCATAACTGATTTAATGAGCCTTTCGCGGTTTCACCTTAATTTGGCTTGTACTGAGACATGCATGGCTTAATCTTTGAGACAAGCATATGACTACTGGCAGGATCAACCAGGGAGCTGTCACCCGTCCGCGGCCACGTTCGGAAGACGCGCACCGATGGTAACGCGCCGACCTGGCGTAACGCAGATCGAGAGAACAGTCGCACCTCCGGCGAGCCGAGGGCGGAGCAGAATCGTCACGCCGCTGCGAGAGCGGCGGCGGTCTGTCTTCTCGCCCGGCCCGGAAGTATACTACTACATATTACAATATATAGCAAAAACTGACCGTGTCGAAATCAGTCGGCAGCGACGAGCGCGCGCCGACCACACATTTCACGCACAGTGGAGCAGGATGCGCCGACGTCGAAATAGGACGACGTTTACTTGACGACATGACCGCCCGCAGCAGTTCTAAAGAGAATAATTTATAACGCGGAATCTCGTCCGCGAACGGCTTCAACATTCCCAGAAACACCCTTCGCTAGATTGAAAGCGACATGGTACGCGGTCTGAGCGCGCGTTTCGGAAAACTGTCGTGCCGCGCTCTCACGCTCGGTACGAGGCGAGTCGTTGCATATTTGTGGACGACGTCCAGAGGACGCCTCCGAGATTTAAGTGCGCCCGCATAAGGTGTACAACGCTAACTGCGAAAGTCAGCGTCGTCCGCGGGCATGCTGTGGCAATCGCTAATGTTACGGTTACGAGCGCTTGGCGGCGATATGTGGGAACGCAACCTTTCGGTTAAACCGCACAGCGTCAATTAAAACTCTCGTCTCTAATGGCGAACGCCGGTTCTTCGCGAACGAAGCTTACCGAGGCGCTCTCTAGCCACCAGCAGATCAAAGTCAACAACGCGTGCGGCCCGGCAGAGAGCATCTTTATCGTTTACTAATACCAAGACTGTCGACTCGTCGCAACTAAACGGGATCGAGCGGAACCGGACGGCGTTAGCCGTCGCGGACTCACCTCTCCCTATATAAGCGCAACGGACCGAGTACGGGTTGCGAAACGCTAGTACGGGTCGCTCCCGGCTCGCTCGAACGGATACCGCCGACGCTCGCGCGGACTTATCGCACTTTTCGCCTTGGTCCCCGTCCGGGTCGAGTTCGAAATTTTGGAAATATTTTTTTTTTTGAAAAATTTTTTTTTTTTTGGAAATTTTTTTTTTTCTTTCAAATGTTCTCTCCGGCGCTCTCTGCTAAATTTTTGGATTTTTTTTTTTGAAAATTTTTTTTTCTTTCAAAAGTTCCGTCCAGCGCTCCCTGCTGAAATTTTTGGATTTTGGAAATTTTGTCTTTCGGGTGGCGCTGGATGTCGATCGAGCGCGCCGCCGTAGTCCAGCCGACCGCCCGCGCGCCGTCGCCGGCCGGGTAGCGCTCGGTACATTTCGCCCCGCTCGACGACGGGAGACTCGCGCTGTCGATCGAGCGCGCCGCCGGAGTCCAGCCGACCGCCCGCGCGCCGTCGCCGGCCGGGTAGCGCTCGGTACATTTCGCCCCGCTCGACGACGGGAGACTCGCGCTGTCGATCGAGCGCGCCGCCGGAGTCCAGCCGACCGCCCGCGCGCCGTCGCCGGCCGGGTAGCGCTCGGTAGATTTCGCCCCGCTCGACGACGGGAGACCCGCGCTGTCGATCGAGCGCGCCGCCGGAGTCCAGCCGACAGCCTGCGCGCCGTCGCCGGCCGGGTAGCGCTCGGTACATTTCGCCCCGCTCGACGACGGGAGACTCGCGCTGTCGATCGAGCGCGCCGCCGGAGTCCAGCCGACCGCGCTCGCGCCGTCAACGGCCCCATAAAAGATTTTCTTGAAATTTTCTTTTTCGCCTATAAGTCCCGGCCAGCGCTCTCTGCAAAATTTTAGAAATTTTTTTTTTTTGAAAAATTTTTTTTTTGAAAATTTTTTTTTTCTTTCAAAAGTTCCGTCCAGCGCTCTCTGCTGAAATTTTTGGATTTTGGAAATTTTGTCTTTCGGGTGGCGCTGGATGTCGATCGAGCGCGCCGCCGTAGTCCAGCCGACCGCCCGCGCGCCGTCGCCGGCCGGGTAGCGCTCGGTACATTTTGCCCCGCTCGACGACGGGAGACTCGCGCTGTCGATCGAGCGCGCCGCCGGAGTCCAGCCGACCGCGCTCGCGCCGTCAACGGCCCCATAAAAGATTTTCTTGAAATTTTCTTTTTCGCCTATAAGTCCCGGCCAGCGCTCTCTGCAAAATTTTAGAAATTTTTTTTTTTTGAAAAATTTTTTTTTTGAAAATTTTTTTTTTCTTTCAAAAGTTCCGTCCAGCGCTCTCTGCTGAAATTTTTGGATTTTGGAAATTTTGTCTTTCGGGTGGCGCTGGATGTCGATCGAGCGCGCCGCCGTAGTCCAGCCGACCGCACGCGCGCCGTCGCCGGCCGGGTAGCGCTCGGTACATTTCGCCCCGCTCGACGACGGGAGACTCGCGCTGTCGATCGAGCGCGCCGCCGGAGTCCAGCCGACCGCCCGCGCGCCGTCGCCGGCCGGGTAGCGCTCGGTACATTTCGCCCCGCTCGACGACGGGAGACTCGCGCTGTCGATCGAGCGCGCCGCCGGAGTCCAGCCGACCGCGCTCGCGCCGTCAACGGCCCCATAAAAGATTTTCTTGAAATTTTCTTTTTCGCCTATAAGTCCCGGCCAGCGCTCTCTGCAAAATTTTAGAATTTTTTTTTTTTTGAAAAATTTTTTTTTTGAAAATTTTTTTTTTCTTTCAAAAGTTCCGTCCAGCGCTCTCTGCTGAAATTTTTGGATTTTGGAAATTTTGTCTTTCGGGTGGCGCTGGATGTCGATCGAGCGCGCCGCCGGAGTCCAGCCGACCGCCCGCGCGCCGTCGCCGGCCGGGTAGCGCTCGGTACATTTCGCCCCGCTCGACGACGGGAGACTCGCGCTGTCGATCGAGCGCGCCGCCGGAGTCCAGCCGACCGCCCGCGCGCCGTCGCCGGCCGGGTAGCGCTCGATCGTCGCCGATGGTCTCCCGTCTTCGAGCGGGGAAATATACCGATCGCCACCCGTCCGTCGGCGCGGAGCGGGAGTAGAGAGCGCTCACCGGGCGGCCGGCCTGTTAGCGCTCTCTACTCCCGCTCGCCGCCGACGGACGGGTGACGATCGATAAATTTGTCGACCCGACGACGGCCGCCCGGTTAGCGTTCTCTACTCCCGCTCGCCGCCGACGGACGGGTGACGATCGATAAATTTGTCGACCCGACGACGGCCGCCCGGTTAGCGTTCTCTACTCCCGCTCGCCGCCGACGGACGGGTGACGATCGATAAATTTGTCGACAGGCCGCAGGGTAGGGCGGTTTCGCTCTACTCCCTCTCGTTGATTTGTCGTCAGGCCGCAGGGCAAGGCGGTTTCGCTCTACTCCCTCTCGTTGATTTGTCGACAGGCCGCAGGGTAGGGCGCTCTCGCTCTACTCCCTCTCGTTTCGACAAATCAACGAGAGGGAGTAGAGCGAAACCGCCTTACCCTGCGGCCTGTCGACAAATCAACGAGAGGGAGTAGAGCGAAACCACCTTACCCTGCGGCCTGTCGACAAATCAACGAGAGGGAGTAGAGCGAAACCACCTTACCCTGCGGCCTGTCGACAAATCAACGAGAGGGAGTAGAGCGAAACCACCTTACCCTGCGGCCTGTCGACAAATCAACGAGAGGGAGTAGAGCGAAACCACCTTACCCTGCGGCCTGTCGACAAATTTATCGAGCGACAAATATTTTTTGGTTGCGCTCGTTTTCTGGGTCACTCGTGTGTGGGAGGAGCCTTCGAAATTGTTGTCAGTTGTTTACTGCGTCGGTCGACGACGA
>CAXIES010000666.1:87500-95000 GCA_964023965.1 Melinopterus prodromus | reverse complement strand
CGTGGTAATATTTAGCCTTAGATGGAGTTTACCACCCACTTAGGGCTGCACTCTCAAGCAACCCGACTCTGAGGAGAGACCCTCCCGCGGCATGCGGCGGCCAGCTACGGGCCTGGCACCCTCTCTGGGTAAGTGGCCCCGTTCAAGAAGGACTTGGGCGCGCCGCGCTACCTCGGGATAACGGATCCTCCCTAACACCACATTTCCCGGCGTCCGTCTCCGGACGCGGGATTCGGTGCTGGGCTCTTCCCTGTTCGCTCGCCGCTACTAAGGGAATCCTAGTTAGTTTCTTTTCCTCCGCTTAGTAATATGCTTAAATTCAGCGGGTAGTCTCACCTGCTCTGAGGTCGCGTTCATTGGTTTCTTTCGATAGCCGACAGGCCGCGTAGGCAACGGGATCCTTCGGGCTAAACGCGCGCGATCGGACGTCGGACGAATACCTCGCGCCGCCCCGGACGAATCTCGGTGGCGGGGGGATTCACACTCGGACACGTCGACCGGCGCGTCGCCCGGGCATCGTTTACCGGTACGCGGATGGCGGTCGGCTCGAATGATTATATCGTTCGATAGTTTAAAGCGACGCGTTAGCGCGCCGCCCCGACGTCGAGCGCGATGGCGCGCTCGCGGTATCGGGGGGCGGCTCGTGCGCGAGCGCTCAGATTCTTGCCTCGGCGGCCGTCCGCTTTTCGCGCTTGACCGACGCCCCGTACGTACGGCGCGCGTTCCGCTCACACGATTGGGAGCGTGTACTGCGCGCGCGCACCACATGGGGGGGCCTTCGCGTTATCGGCGGTACGCCGACCCGGCAGTCGTGGAAATTGAAACGACCCTCAGCCAGGAGTGGTCCAGGAACAGTATCCGAGGACCGCAATGTGCGTTCGAAATGTCGATGTTCAAGTGTCCTGCAGTTCACAAGTTGACGCGCAATTAGCTGCGTTCTTCATCGACCCACGAGCCAAGTGATCCACCGTTCAGGGTAATCTTTCATACAGTTAACCAGCGACTCTCTGTCCGCGGTACTGCGTTTAATCGGTTTTACACTTACGCAAAGTTTTGCACGCTTACACGTTGCTAGAACGAGAGGTGTTTGACTTCGCAGAGCGGACGTAAAGTCCGAGACGCGTTCGTCCTGCGCGGCTCCCGTACTCAGATCGCTCCCCCCTTTCGAGGGGCGCGCGGTACGCGGGGACGAACGTTCCGTTAGTCAGGCGAATATCCTTCGACCACCTTCGGGCGGTGCGAGCACCTTTGCGCGCAGTCTTCGTCTTTATTAATCTGCGACGCGGACCGACGTCGGTCGTACACGACATGACCGACCGGACCATCCGCCGCGCTCCGCCGGCGTGCCACTGCACCTCCGACAAGGGAGGCCGGGGCCGGATTCGGGGCGCTGGGGTCCGGCGGCCGCTATACGACCGCGACGACGGCGCGACGCACTCGTCTTTATCAATCTACGCTGCGGGCCGACGTCGGTCGTACACGACATGACCGACCGGACCGTCCGCCGCGCTCCGCCGGCGTGCCACTGCACCTCCGACAAGGGAGGCCGGGGCCGGATTCGGGGCGCTGGGGTCCGGCGGCCGCTATACGACCGCGACGACGGCGCGACGCACTCGTCTTCATTAATTTACGCTGCGGACCGACGTCGGTCGTACACGACATGACCGACCGGACCGTCCGCCGCGCTCCGCCGGCGTTCCTCTGCACCTCCGACAAGGGAGGCCGGGGCCGGTTTCGGGGCGCTGGGGTCCGGCGGCCGCTATACGACCGCGACGACGGCGCGACGCACGACGACAAGACTGGGACGCGCGCATTAGCTCGCTGTGCCCTGACCGTCGGGGCCGGCGGGAGCGTCGCATTCACCCGTGGTTGTGACACTTAAAAACTCAAACTCCGAGGCGCGGAGCGCCGAGCCGGCTGCGCGGTGGCTGCCGGCGGCGCTTTTACGTACGCAGTATCTCTCGGCCTGAGCGGCACGGGGGGCGCTCTCGTCATCGGACCTCTCGACTAGGTACCTGACTTCCGGCGTGCCGACCCTCGCGGGTCGGCCGACGCCTCGGACTTCGTTAGTCCTTAACAGTTCGAATCAGTTCGACCGGCGCTCGTACGGCCGACGCGACCGCCGTCGTAGACGTGGTCGGCCGAGGGCGCCATTAATATTCATTCATTATTAATATCGATCCGTGCATCGTATTAATTAATTGTACGTAATGTTTTATAAACATTCGTTAATGATCCTTCCGCAGGTTCACCTACGGAAACCTTGTTACGACTTTTACTTCCTCTAAATGATCAAGTTTGGTCATCTTCCCAGCATCATCGGCGACGTCGAAACGCCACCGCGCACCGGTCCGAAGACCTCACTAAATCATTCAATCGGTAGTAGCGACGGGCGGTGTGTACAAAGGGCAGGGACGTAATCAACGCGAGCTTATGACTCGCGCTTACTGGGAATTCCTCGTTCATGGGGAACAATTGCAAGCCCCAATCCCTAGCACGAAGGAGGTTCAGCGGGTTACCCGGGCCGTTCGGCCAGGGAAGACACGCTGATTCCTTCAGTGTAGCGCGCGTGCGGCCCAGAACATCTAAGGGCATTACAGACCTGTTATTGCTCAATCTCGTGCGGCTAGAAGCCGCCTGTCCCTCTAAGAAGAATTAATTGTACGCCGACAGTAAAAATCGCGCACGACCGCGACGCGAGCGCCGGGTCGGCGGACCTTTGAGATGTCGAAAATACGCCTAGTTAGCAGGCTAGAGTCTCGTTCGTTATCGGAATTAACCAGACAAATCGCTCCACCAACTAAGAACGGCCATGCACCACCACCCACCGAATCAAGAAAGAGCTCTCAATCTGTCAATCCTTCCGGTGTCCGGGCCTGGTGAGGTTTCCCGTGTTGAGTCAAATTAAGCCGCAGGCTCCACTCCTGGTGGTGCCCTTCCGTCAATTCCTTTAAGTTTCAGCTTTGCAACCATACTTCCCCCGGAACCCAAAAGCTTTGGTTTCCCGGAAGCTGCCCGCCGAGTCATCGGAGGAACGTCGGCGGATCGCTAGCTGGCATCGTTTATGGTTAGAACTAGGGCGGTATCTGATCGCCTTCGAACCTCTAACTTTCGTTCTTGATCAATGAAAGCGTTTTTGGCAAATGCTTTCGCTTCTGTCCGTCTTGCGACGATCCAAGAATTTCACCTCTAACGTCGCAATACGAATGCCCCCATCCGTTCCTATTAATCATTACCTCGGGGTTCCGAAAACCAACAAAATAGAACCGAGGTCCTATTCCATTATTCCATGCACACAGTATTCAGGCGAAATTTTAGCCTGCTTTAAGCACTCTAATTTGTTCAAAGTAAACGTGCCGGCCCACCTCGACACTCAATGAAGAGCACCGCGGTGGGATTGAGATTGGGCCGCCCCGAGAGGCTAAGCCCACCGGCAGGACGTCCCGCGGACACGCCAGTTAACACCGCGAGAGATGAACCGGCGGCGCGGGACACAAATTCGACTACGAGCTTTTTAACCGCAACAACTTTAATATACGCTATTGGAGCTGGAATTACCGCGGCTGCTGGCACCAGACTTGCCCTCCAATTGATCCTCGTTAAAGGGTTTAGAGTGTACTCATTCCGATTACGGGGCCTCGGATGAGTCCCGTATCGTTATTTTTCGTCACTACCTCCCCGTGCCGGGAGTGGGTAATTTGCGCGCCTGCTGCCTTCCTTGGATGTGGTAGCCGTTTCTCAGGCTCCCTCTCCGGAATCGAACCCTGATTCCCCGTTACCCGTTACAACCATGGTAGGCGCAGAACCTACCATCGACAGTTGATAAGGCAGACATTTGAAAGATGCGTCGCCGGTGCGAGACCGTGCGATCAGCAAAAAGTTATTCAGAGTCACCAAGGTGTACGACGACGGGCGAACCCGACGCCGATTGGTTTTGATCTAATAAAAGCGCTCCTTCCGTCTCCGGTCGGAGCTCTGTTTGCATGTATTAGCTCTAGAATTACCACAGTTATCCAAGTAAATGTGGGTACGATCTAAGGAACCATAACTGATTTAATGAGCCTTTCGCGGTTTCACCTTAATTTGGCTTGTACTGAGACATGCATGGCTTAATCTTTGAGACAAGCATATGACTACTGGCAGGATCAACCAGGGAGCTGTCACCCGTCCGCGGCCACGTTCGGAAGACGCGCACCGATGGTAACGCGCCGACCTGGCGTAACGCAGATCGAGAGAACAGTCGCACCTCCGGCGAGCCGAGGGCGGAGCAGAATCGTCACGCCGCTGCGAGAGCGGCGGCGGTCTGTCTTCTCGCCCGGCCCGGAAGTATACTACTACATATTACAATATATAGCAAAAACTGACCGTGTCGAAATCAGTCGGCAGCGACGAGCGCGCGCCGACCACACATTTCACGCACAGTGGAGCAGGATGCGCCGACGTCGAAATAGGACGACGTTTACTTGACGACATGACCGCCCGCAGCAGTTCTAAAGAGAATAATTTATAACGCGGAATCTCGTCCGCGAACGGCTTCAACATTCCCAGAAACACCCTTCGCTAGATTGAAAGCGACATGGTACGCGGTCTGAGCGCGCGTTTCGGAAAACTGTCGTGCCGCGCTCTCACGCTCGGTACGAGGCGAGTCGTTGCATATTTGTGGACGACGTCCAGAGGACGCCTCCGAGATTTAAGTGCGCCCGCATAAGGTGTACAACGCTAACTGCGAAAGTCAGCGTCGTCCGCGGGCATGCTGTGGCAATCGCTAATGTTACGGTTACGAGCGCTTGGCGGCGATATGTGGGAACGCAACCTTTCGGTTAAACCGCACAGCGTCAATTAAAACTCTCGTCTCTAATGGCGAACGCCGGTTCTTCGCGAACGAAGCTTACCGAGGCGCTCTCTAGCCACCAGCAGATCAAAGTCAACAACGCGTGCGGCCCGGCAGAGAGCATCTTTATCGTTTACTAATACCAAGACTGTCGACTCGTCGCAACTAAACGGGATCGAGCGGAACCGGACGGCGTTAGCCGTCGCGGACTCACCTCTCCCTATATAAGCGCAACGGACCGAGTACGGGTTGCGAAACGCTAGTACGGGTCGCTCCCGGCTCGCTCGAACGGATACCGCCGACGCTCGCGCGGACTTATCGCACTTTTCGCCTTGGTCCCCGTCCGGGTCGAGTTCGAAATTTTGGAAATATTTTTTTTTTTGAAAAATTTTTTTTTTTTTGGAAATTTTTTTTTTTCTTTCAAATGTTCTCTCCGGCGCTCTCTGCTAAATTTTTGGATTTTTTTTTTTGAAAATTTTTTTTTCTTTCAAAAGTTCCGTCCAGCGCTCCCTGCTGAAATTTTTGGATTTTGGAAATTTTGTCTTTCGGGTGGCGCTGGATGTCGATCGAGCGCGCCGCCGTAGTCCAGCCGACCGCCCGCGCGCCGTCGCCGGCCGGGTAGCGCTCGGTACATTTCGCCCCGCTCGACGACGGGAGACTCGCGCTGTCGATCGAGCGCGCCGCCGGAGTCCAGCCGACCGCCCGCGCGCCGTCGCCGGCCGGGTAGCGCTCGGTACATTTCGCCCCGCTCGACGACGGGAGACTCGCGCTGTCGATCGAGCGCGCCGCCGGAGTCCAGCCGACCGCCCGCGCGCCGTCGCCGGCCGGGTAGCGCTCGGTAGATTTCGCCCCGCTCGACGACGGGAGACCCGCGCTGTCGATCGAGCGCGCCGCCGGAGTCCAGCCGACAGCCTGCGCGCCGTCGCCGGCCGGGTAGCGCTCGGTACATTTCGCCCCGCTCGACGACGGGAGACTCGCGCTGTCGATCGAGCGCGCCGCCGGAGTCCAGCCGACCGCGCTCGCGCCGTCAACGGCCCCATAAAAGATTTTCTTGAAATTTTCTTTTTCGCCTATAAGTCCCGGCCAGCGCTCTCTGCAAAATTTTAGAAATTTTTTTTTTTTGAAAAATTTTTTTTTTGAAAATTTTTTTTTTCTTTCAAAAGTTCCGTCCAGCGCTCTCTGCTGAAATTTTTGGATTTTGGAAATTTTGTCTTTCGGGTGGCGCTGGATGTCGATCGAGCGCGCCGCCGTAGTCCAGCCGACCGCCCGCGCGCCGTCGCCGGCCGGGTAGCGCTCGGTACATTTTGCCCCGCTCGACGACGGGAGACTCGCGCTGTCGATCGAGCGCGCCGCCGGAGTCCAGCCGACCGCGCTCGCGCCGTCAACGGCCCCATAAAAGATTTTCTTGAAATTTTCTTTTTCGCCTATAAGTCCCGGCCAGCGCTCTCTGCAAAATTTTAGAAATTTTTTTTTTTTGAAAAATTTTTTTTTTGAAATTTTTTTTTTTCTTTCAAAAGTTCCGTCCAGCGCTCTCTGCTGAAATTTTTGGATTTTGGAAATTTTGTCTTTCGGGTGGCGCTGGATGTCGATCGAGCGCGCCGCCGTAGTCCAGCCGACCGCACGCGCGCCGTCGCCGGCCGGGTAGCGCTCGGTACATTTCGCCCCGCTCGACGACGGGAGACTCGCGCTGTCGATCGAGCGCGCCGCCGGAGTCCAGCCGACCGCGCTCGCGCCGTCAACGGCCCCATAAAAGATTTTCTTGAAATTTTCTTTTTCGCCTATAAGTCCCGGCCAGCGCTCTCTGCAAAATTTTAGAATTTTTTTTTTTTTGAAAAATTTTTTTTTTGAAAATTTTTTTTTTCTTTCAAAAGTTCCGTCCAGCGCTCTCTGCTGAAATTTTTGGATTTTGGAAATTTTGTCTTTCGGGTGGCGCTGGATGTCGATCGAGCGCGCCGCCGTAGTCCAGCCGACCGCACGCGCGCCGTCGCCGGCCGGGTAGCGCTCGGTACATTTCGCCCCGCTCGACGACGGGAGACTCGCGCTGTCGATCGAGCGCGCCGCCGGAGTCCAGCCGACCGCCCGCGCGCCGTCGCCGGCCGGGTAGCGCTCGATCGTCGCCGATGGTCTCCCGTCTTCGAGCGGGGAAATATACCGATCGCCACCCGTCCGTCGGCGCGGAGCGGGAGTAGAGAGCGCTCACCGGGCGGCCGGCCTGTTAGCGCTCTCTACTCCCGCTCGCCGCCGACGGACGGGTGACGATCGATAAATTTGTCGACCCGACGACGGCCGCCCGGTTAGCGTTCTCTACTCCCGCTCGCCGCCGACGGACGGGTGACGATCGATAAATTTGTCGACCCGACGACGGCCGCCCGGTTAGCGTTCTCTACTCCCGCTCGCCGCCGACGGACGGGTGACGATCGATAAATTTGTCGACAGGCCGCAGGGTAGGGCGGTTTCGCTCTACTCCCTCTCGTTGATTTGTCGACAGGCCGCAGGGTAGGGCGGTTTTGCTCTACTCCCTCTCGTTGATTTGTCGACAGGCCGCAGGGTAGGGCGGTCTCGCTCTACTCCCTCTCGTTTTCGTTATCAAAACGAGAGGGAGTAGAGCGAGAGCGCCCTACCCTGCGGCCTGTCGACAAATCAACGAGAGGGAGTAGAGCGAAACCGCC
>CAXIES010000666.1:70000-82500 GCA_964023965.1 Melinopterus prodromus | reverse complement strand
CGTCCGTATAGTCTTTTACTTGTCGTCTTGTCTCTGCGTGATGTTCGTTGTCCGTAGTCTCGTCGTCCTTCGGGAAGTATTGTTCAATGAGGCACCCCGCTATCTCTCTTCTCGTGGTCGCTGTTGTCCCGTCTGGTTTATTTACGCTGTCCCAAGTCATGTCGTTCGTACCTCCTTTTCGAATTATCTTGTACAGGGTGCCCCAAGTATCGTCAGAGTTGTCGTCGCAGAACCTCCGGAAGGACACCAATCTTGCGCTCGTTATTTTCTTCCTATATTCTCTTCGTTTGTCTTTGTATGTTTGTATCTTCTGTCTTCTCCTCTCGTCGTTGGTCTCTGTCTGGTACTCTCTTCTCGCTTTCTTTACTGTTCTTCTCTCTCTTGTTAACTCGTCGCTCCACCATGGTGTCTGTCGTCTCTCTGTCTTCTTTCTTCTCATCTTCTTCATGGACTTCTCACACGCCGTCTCCACCAGTCTCTGCCATCTCGTCGCGATGTCGTCCGCCTCGCCGTTGTAACTCGCCGTCTCATCCCATCCGTCGTTGATCGTCTTCTTGAAAGTCTCCCAATTCGTCTTCTTCGTCAAGTATCGTACCGTCTCGTCTTCGTGTCCGTGTCTGCCCGTCTCCAAGTGGAAGGTGATCGCTCGGTGGTCGCTGAGCGTCTCCTCGTCTCTCACCCTCCAGTCACAGCACGCTGCGTCCCTGGTGATCGTAAGGTCGATCCAGCTCCGGCCGTTGGTTGTCTCGAAAGTTGGGAGGTGGTCCGGATTGTTTTCAATGTTAAGATCGTTGCTCACCGCCCAGTCGTTGATGGCCACACCACGCGCATTCATAACGTCACCACCCCAACTATCGTGCCTGCCGTTTAGGTCGCCGCAGATCACAAAAGACACACCTGTCCTCGCCAGTGCCGCGCCGAGCGCGTCCAACGTCTGCCGCACCTCGCCGTCGGGTTTCGCGTACGCACTCGCCACAAATAACTCAACTCCGCCAAACACAAAAGTAACAATCACCAAGTCGGTCTCGCACAACACCGTAACCGGTCGCACCGTCGCGTTTCTTGTCCAAACCGCCGCCTTTGCATTCGCGGCCATGGTCAGTGTCCCGTCGTCGCATTGCCGGAGTTCGTCGTCAGCTCCTGGCTCCTGAATCAAGACGACGTCCGCATTCCACTCGCCTGCGTAGTGCATCAGGAGCGCCTTTGCTTCTCGGCCCTTCCCGACGTTCAGCTGAAGGAACTGTAGGCGTTCAGGCATAGTTGGTTCTGCGGATCAGCGCCTCGATCGCTTTTGCATGTTCTGGACAGTCCTTGTCCCTGACGTCGTGGTCGCTGTCCGTGCCGTTTCTCTTGCAATTCGGGCAAACCGGTTTGTTAGCTCGTTCCTTGCAGTCCCGGAATTGATGTCCCTCCTGCGCGCAGTGCCCGCATATCGGTGGTTTCTTTGCTTTTTCTCTATCGCAGGTAGCCGCAACGTGACCGAAACTGTGGCAGCAGAAGCAACGGGTCACCTCCTCAAGGTCTTCTACGGGGCAGGAATCCATATCCAGGTACACCCTCATCGCCTCTTTCAGCATCCTCCTGACTCGCCCGCTTACTTCGACGATCACATGCACTCTCCTCGACGGGTGGTCGCGCTTGCCCCGCCGGAACACAACCCTGCACACATCGCCGTCCCGGAACTGGAGGTGCTGGTTCTTCTCCTTATCTCTGAGCTGCTCTTCTATCTGCTTGTTCGTGAGATCCTCCCATACGTGGTACAACATTAACCTGGGCAATTTCTCTTTCACAGGTACGGCGGAAAACCCGGAGCCAGCTGTCAAGGACTCTTTCACGATGTTTATGTCCCTCTCTGATGGAGCCTGCACCAGGATCCGTCCGTTATTCAGCTTCCGGATGGCATCGATCCTGACCCGGTTCCGCCTGCCGCCCATCTGTGTCAGCCATGCCTGCTTAACCTCTTCGCTGTCTTTCTGATCGTCTTTGCCGCCGATAATAATTTGGTTTTTCTGTTTCAGGTCATCTCTCGGGTCAGATCGTCGCACCTCAAGACCAGCAGGACGGACACCGGTCGCCAGCCTGGAAGCGTAAGTATCGCCGCGGCTCCCTTGCTCCGTCCGCGTCGCTGCAGCTGACTCCCCAAGCCGACCTATGGCCGTAGACATCCGAACTTCGAACTCCGTCATCCGTCTCTCCAAGGCGCCCTCGATTTTCCGCCGTTCATCCTGCCTAGCCGAAAGCACTGCGTTATCGACGACCAAACCACTCATTATCTCCTCGCACCTGCCGAACATGCTGACGATACTTAAAGCTGTCGCCTTCGGGATAGTCTTGTTCTGCTTCTCAAGCAGAGCCTCCAGCTCCCTCTTCAACTCTGCGACCTTCGCCAACTCCGGTGACCCGCCCTTCGCCCGCTCCCCACGCAAGTCCGTCGCCAACTGTCCGCTCCTCGACCCCGTCTCACTGGCCGACGCCGACGAACCCGACCGCCGCCGTGGCGGAGAATGCCGAACCGAGCTCCTCCCAGAGAAGGCCGCCCGGCCGTCCACGTGCCGGGGCTGGTCGCTGTCACTCATGGCGACTCAGCGAACAATCCACCGTCGCGCCAGCGCAAGAACAGGAAATAAAAATTTCCGATCCAAAAATTTTTACAAGTCCGAAAATTTTTCTATGTGTCGAAATATTTTAGAGTACGAAACCTCGGAATTCGGCTATGTCCCAGTTCTATAACCGTTCGCTCAGCACTTAGGTGAAAATTGCAAAATATCGAAAAATTTTTCTATGTCCTGACCTTTTACTTCCGTGGGTATTCTGCTCTCCTGATACCTCCAATTCACTAATCACTCTCTCCCGGCTC
The DNA here is from genome assembly GCA_964023965.1 of Melinopterus prodromus. Taxonomy (NCBI): domain Eukaryota; kingdom Metazoa; phylum Arthropoda; class Insecta; order Coleoptera; family Scarabaeidae; genus Melinopterus; species Melinopterus prodromus. The sequence goes on along the minus strand of CAXIES010000666.1, from coordinate 79,643 downwards.
TCCCCAATTAGCTAGACGGATGCTAATTGGTGGGAGTATTCCTCCAGACGTCCGCCACAGGAACCGACGCCCCCGGGATCCGCCGCGACGCCCGGCGTCGAAAACACGTCACAGCCGGAAAAACACCAGGAAACGTACGGAGGCCACGTGCAGCCTCGTGGCGAACACAAAACTCACAATTACCGACACTAATCAACACTAATCAACTAAAAAACTTTCCAAAAGTAACTACCCCGACGCACACAATAATCAAAACTAAATAATATACTCGCTAATTGCCGAAACACCGCTAATAGCTCAAATAATACACCAGCCTTCGGAGACACGTCCGCACTCTGGCACAACTACTGAAGAACTGTAGGTAGGGACAGTGGGAATCTCGTTAATCCATTCATGCGCGTCACTAATTAGATGACGAGGCATTTGGCTACCTTAAGAGAGTCATAGTTACTCCCGCCGTTTACCCGCGCTTGCTTGAATTTCTTCACGTTGACATTCAGAGCACTGGGCAGAAATCACATTGCGTCAACACCCGCAGGGGCCATCGCAATGCTTTGTTTTAATTAGACAGTCGGATTCCCCCAGTCCGTGCCAGTTCTGAGCTGATCGTTGAATGGCGGCCGAAGAGGACACCGGCCAGGAGCGAACCCCCGACCGGGCCTCGCAGCAAGGAAGTTCCGCGGGAGGCCAAGGCACGGGACCGAGCTCGGATCCGGTCGCCGAAACGACTTTTACCTCGCCCAGGCCCGGCACGTCAGCCGATACCCGCTTCCCGACCAAGCCCGACGCGCCCCGATCCTCAGAGCCAATCCTTATCCCGAAGTTACGGATCCAATTTGCCGACTTCCCTTACCTACATTATTCTATCGACTAGAGGCTGTTCACCTTGGAGACCTGCTGCGGATATGGGTACGAACCGGCGCGACACCTACCGTGGCCCTCTCCTGGATTTTCAAGGTCCGAGGGGAAGATCCGGACACCGCCGCAACTGCGGTGCTCTTCGCGCTCCAAACCATATCTCCCTGCTAGAGGATTCCATGGAACTCGAGCGCTTATGCAGAAAAGAAAACTCTTCCCGGATCTCCCGACGGCGTCTCCAGGTCATTTTGGGTTGCCCCGACGAACACTCTTTCGAGGGCCCGACTTAATTACGGTTCCGCTGCCGGGTTCCGGAATAGGAACCGGATTCCCTTTCGCCCGACGGGTGTGTGCCTCTTTATGCACGTACGGCGCCGGCATACTCGCGGCTGGAACCGCTAAGATCGGCGCGCGCGGCCAATAATGCCGCGGCCTCACTGCTCGTCATGACCGCTGCGCGTCGCGTGTCGACGTCGCGCGCGGGGAATCATCGTTCGCGTGATGGCGCGGTCGCGCTCGCGCTCCCGTCGCTCTGTGCGCGCGCGTCCGGCGGCGGATGATACCGGCGGACCGAGGAACCGAGCCGCTTGAAGCGGCGGTTCCGGTCCTCCTCCATCCTAACCTCCGGTGCGTGCGAGAGCGATCGAGAGTCCGCGTGCGCGTCTCCTGCGCCCAGGAACGAGACTCGACCCCCGCTGCGACGGTTCGACGACGACGACGACGACAGGGACGACGAAGGAGCCGCAGCTGGCGCGCGCGCTCGATCGAAGGTTCCGTCTTACGTCACGGACGCGTCCGCCGTACTACTACGCAAACGTAGATACACCAACATCAACATCGGCTTTCGCCTAGGGCTTAGGATCGACTGACTCGTGTGCAACGGCTGTTCACACGAAACCCTTCTCCACGTCAGTCCTCCAGGGCCTCGCTGGAGTATTTGCTACTACCACCAAGATCTGCACCGACGGCGGCTCCAGACGGGCTCACGCCCTGTCCTTCTGCGCACACCGCCGCGACCCTCCTACTCGTCAGGGCTTCATGACGCCGGTCCGCGAGGACCGCGTCTCACATGCCGCTGACGGCCGAGTATAAGCACGACGCTTCAGCGCCATCCATTTTCAGGGCTAGTAACTTCGGCAGGTGAGTTGTTACACACTCCTTGGCGGATTCCGACTTCCATGGCCACCGTCCTGCTGTCTTAAGTTACCAACGCCTTTCATGGTATCCCATAAGCGTCGATTTGGGCGCTTTAACTCGGCGTTTGGTTCATCCCACAGCGCCAGTTCTGCTTACCAAAAGTGGCCCACTTGGCACTCTGATCCGATATCTCGCGGCTTCACAGTTTAAGCAAGCCGGAGATCTCACCCATTTAAAGTTTGAGAATAGGTTGAGGTCGTTTCGACCCCAATGCCTCTAATCATTCGCTTTACCGAATGAGACTCGCACGCGGCGAGCGCCAGCTATCCTGAGGGAAACTTCGGAGGGAACCAGCTACTAGATGGTTCGATTAGTCTTTCGCCCCTATACCCAGTTCCGACGATCGATTTGCACGTCAGAATCGCTACGGACCTCCATCAGGGTTTCCCCTGACTTCGTCCTGACCAGGCATAGTTCACCATCTTTCGGGTCCCAGCGTGTACGCTCTGGGTGCGCCTCTTCTCGCGATGAGAACGAGACGCCCCGGGAGTGCGGGGCCGGTCCGTGAGCCGGCCCATCCTCCCTCGGTTCGCGCGAGGCGAACCTTCACTTTCATTGCGCCTTTAGGTTTAGTTTAGTCCCAATGACTCGCGCACATGCTAGACTCCTTGGTCCGTGTTTCAAGACGGGTCCTGAAAGTACCCAAAGCTATAGCGCCGTGGACTGGCGTGTGCAGGGTCTGTCCGAGGACAACGCCGCCAACAGCCGGGCGGGCCCGGATCCGGCGCTAGGTCCGGATGCCAGGTTTGCCGTCCGCGCTTGCGACGTGCCGGACGCGAACAAGTCGCGGCCCCGCGCCATAGTTTTACCGTCGGTCGGGCCGGCCGGGACACCGCGGGTCCGAACGCACCGAGGTGCGCGCGGGCTCCACCGCGGGCCTTAGGCCGACGCCCAACGGGTCACGACGTCCTACAGGAGGAGAAGTGCACGCGTTCGGAGTCCGACGGCCACGGGCGGCGCGCGCGGCGCGAACGCCACGCGTCGCAACGCCCGTTGCTCGCGAACTTTCCGAGAGACGCGTCTGAATCTCCCCTTTCGACCTTTCGGGTTTCTCAGGTTTACCCCTGAACGGTTTCACGTACTCTTGAACTCTCTCTTCAAAGTTCTTTTCAACTTTCCCTCACGGTACTTGTTCGCTATCGGTCTCGTGGTAATATTTAGCCTTAGATGGAGTTTACCACCCACTTAGGGCTGCACTCTCAAGCAACCCGACTCTGAGGAGAGACCCTCCCGCGGCATGCGGCGGCCAGCTACGGGCCTGGCACCCTCTCTGGGTAAGTGGCCCCGTTCAAGAAGGACTTGGGCGCGCCGCGCTACCTCGGGATAACGGATCCTCCCTAACACCACATTTCCCGGCGTCCGTCTCCGGACGCGGGATTCGGTGCTGGGCTCTTCCCTGTTCGCTCGCCGCTACTAAGGGAATCCTAGTTAGTTTCTTTTCCTCCGCTTAGTAATATGCTTAAATTCAGCGGGTAGTCTCACCTGCTCTGAGGTCGCGTTCATTGGTTTCTTTCGATAGCCGACAGGCCGCGTAGGCAACGGGATCCTTCGGGCTAAACGCGCGCGATCGGACGTCGGACGAATACCTCGCGCCGCCCCGGACGAATCTCGGTGGCGGGGGGATTCACACTCGGACACGTCGACCGGCGCGTCGCCCGGGCATCGTTTACCGGTACGCGGATGGCGGTCGGCTCGAATGATTATATCGTTCGATAGTTTAAAGCGACGCGTTAGCGCGCCGCCCCGACGTCGAGCGCGATGGCGCGCTCGCGGTATCGGGGGGCGGCTCGTGCGCGAGCGCTCAGATTCTTGCCTCGGCGGCCGTCCGCTTTTCGCGCTTGACCGACGCCCCGTACGTACGGCGCGCGTTCCGCTCACACGATTGGGAGCGTGTACTGCGCGCGCGCACCACATGGGGGGGCCTTCGCGTTATCGGCGGTACGCCGACCCGGCAGTCGTGGAAATTGAAACGACCCTCAGCCAGGAGTGGTCCAGGAACAGTATCCGAGGACCGCAATGTGCGTTCGAAATGTCGATGTTCAAGTGTCCTGCAGTTCACAAGTTGACGCGCAATTAGCTGCGTTCTTCATCGACCCACGAGCCAAGTGATCCACCGTTCAGGGTAATCTTTCATACAGTTAACCAGCGACTCTCTGTCCGCGGTACTGCGTTTAATCGGTTTTACACTTACGCAAAGTTTTGCACGCTTACACGTTGCTAGAACGAGAGGTGTTTGACTTCGCAGAGCGGACGTAAAGTCCGAGACGCGTTCGTCCTGCGCGGCTCCCGTACTCAGATCGCTCCCCCCTTTCGAGGGGCGCGCGGTACGCGGGGACGAACGTTCCGTTAGTCAGGCGAATATCCTTCGACCACCTTCGGGCGGTGCGAGCACCTTTGCGCGCAGTCTTCGTCTTTATTAATCTGCGACGCGGACCGACGTCGGTCGTACACGACATGACCGACCGGACCATCCGCCGCGCTCCGCCGGCGTGCCACTGCACCTCCGACAAGGGAGGCCGGGGCCGGATTCGGGGCGCTGGGGTCCGGCGGCCGCTATACGACCGCGACGACGGCGCGACGCACTCGTCTTTATCAATCTACGCTGCGGGCCGACGTCGGTCGTACACGACATGACCGACCGGACCGTCCGCCGCGCTCCGCCGGCGTGCCACTGCACCTCCGACAAGGGAGGCCGGGGCCGGATTCGGGGCGCTGGGGTCCGGCGGCCGCTATACGACCGCGACGACGGCGCGACGCACTCGTCTTCATTAATTTACGCTGCGGACCGACGTCGGTCGTACACGACATGACCGACCGGACCGTCCGCCGCGCTCCGCCGGCGTTCCTCTGCACCTCCGACAAGGGAGGCCGGGGCCGGTTTCGGGGCGCTGGGGTCCGGCGGCCGCTATACGACCGCGACGACGGCGCGACGCACGACGACAAGACTGGGACGCGCGCATTAGCTCGCTGTGCCCTGACCGTCGGGGCCGGCGGGAGCGTCGCATTCACCCGTGGTTGTGACACTTAAAAACTCAAACTCCGAGGCGCGGAGCGCCGAGCCGGCTGCGCGGTGGCTGCCGGCGGCGCTTTTACGTACGCAGTATCTCTCGGCCTGAGCGGCACGGGGGGCGCTCTCGTCATCGGACCTCTCGACTAGGTACCTGACTTCCGGCGTGCCGACCCTCGCGGGTCGGCCGACGCCTCGGACTTCGTTAGTCCTTAACAGTTCGAATCAGTTCGACCGGCGCTCGTACGGCCGACGCGACCGCCGTCGTAGACGTGGTCGGCCGAGGGCGCCATTAATATTCATTCATTATTAATATCGATCCGTGCATCGTATTAATTAATTGTACGTAATGTTTTATAAACATTCGTTAATGATCCTTCCGCAGGTTCACCTACGGAAACCTTGTTACGACTTTTACTTCCTCTAAATGATCAAGTTTGGTCATCTTCCCAGCATCATCGGCGACGTCGAAACGCCACCGCGCACCGGTCCGAAGACCTCACTAAATCATTCAATCGGTAGTAGCGACGGGCGGTGTGTACAAAGGGCAGGGACGTAATCAACGCGAGCTTATGACTCGCGCTTACTGGGAATTCCTCGTTCATGGGGAACAATTGCAAGCCCCAATCCCTAGCACGAAGGAGGTTCAGCGGGTTACCCGGGCCGTTCGGCCAGGGAAGACACGCTGATTCCTTCAGTGTAGCGCGCGTGCGGCCCAGAACATCTAAGGGCATTACAGACCTGTTATTGCTCAATCTCGTGCGGCTAGAAGCCGCCTGTCCCTCTAAGAAGAATTAATTGTACGCCGACAGTAAAAATCGCGCACGACCGCGACGCGAGCGCCGGGTCGGCGGACCTTTGAGATGTCGAAAATACGCCTAGTTAGCAGGCTAGAGTCTCGTTCGTTATCGGAATTAACCAGACAAATCGCTCCACCAACTAAGAACGGCCATGCACCACCACCCACCGAATCAAGAAAGAGCTCTCAATCTGTCAATCCTTCCGGTGTCCGGGCCTGGTGAGGTTTCCCGTGTTGAGTCAAATTAAGCCGCAGGCTCCACTCCTGGTGGTGCCCTTCCGTCAATTCCTTTAAGTTTCAGCTTTGCAACCATACTTCCCCCGGAACCCAAAAGCTTTGGTTTCCCGGAAGCTGCCCGCCGAGTCATCGGAGGAACGTCGGCGGATCGCTAGCTGGCATCGTTTATGGTTAGAACTAGGGCGGTATCTGATCGCCTTCGAACCTCTAACTTTCGTTCTTGATCAATGAAAGCGTTTTTGGCAAATGCTTTCGCTTCTGTCCGTCTTGCGACGATCCAAGAATTTCACCTCTAACGTCGCAATACGAATGCCCCCATCCGTTCCTATTAATCATTACCTCGGGGTTCCGAAAACCAACAAAATAGAACCGAGGTCCTATTCCATTATTCCATGCACACAGTATTCAGGCGAAATTTTAGCCTGCTTTAAGCACTCTAATTTGTTCAAAGTAAACGTGCCGGCCCACCTCGACACTCAATGAAGAGCACCGCGGTGGGATTGAGATTGGGCCGCCCCGAGAGGCTAAGCCCACCGGCAGGACGTCCCGCGGACACGCCAGTTAACACCGCGAGAGATGAACCGGCGGCGCGGGACACAAATTCGACTACGAGCTTTTTAACCGCAACAACTTTAATATACGCTATTGGAGCTGGAATTACCGCGGCTGCTGGCACCAGACTTGCCCTCCAATTGATCCTCGTTAAAGGGTTTAGAGTGTACTCATTCCGATTACGGGGCCTCGGATGAGTCCCGTATCGTTATTTTTCGTCACTACCTCCCCGTGCCGGGAGTGGGTAATTTGCGCGCCTGCTGCCTTCCTTGGATGTGGTAGCCGTTTCTCAGGCTCCCTCTCCGGAATCGAACCCTGATTCCCCGTTACCCGTTACAACCATGGTAGGCGCAGAACCTACCATCGACAGTTGATAAGGCAGACATTTGAAAGATGCGTCGCCGGTGCGAGACCGTGCGATCAGCAAAAAGTTATTCAGAGTCACCAAGGTGTACGACGACGGGCGAACCCGACGCCGATTGGTTTTGATCTAATAAAAGCGCTCCTTCCGTCTCCGGTCGGAGCTCTGTTTGCATGTATTAGCTCTAGAATTACCACAGTTATCCAAGTAAATGTGGGTACGATCTAAGGAACCATAACTGATTTAATGAGCCTTTCGCGGTTTCACCTTAATTTGGCTTGTACTGAGACATGCATGGCTTAATCTTTGAGACAAGCATATGACTACTGGCAGGATCAACCAGGGAGCTGTCACCCGTCCGCGGCCACGTTCGGAAGACGCGCACCGATGGTAACGCGCCGACCTGGCGTAACGCAGATCGAGAGAACAGTCGCACCTCCGGCGAGCCGAGGGCGGAGCAGAATCGTCACGCCGCTGCGAGAGCGGCGGCGGTCTGTCTTCTCGCCCGGCCCGGAAGTATACTACTACATATTACAATATATAGCAAAAACTGACCGTGTCGAAATCAGTCGGCAGCGACGAGCGCGCGCCGACCACACATTTCACGCACAGTGGAGCAGGATGCGCCGACGTCGAAATAGGACGACGTTTACTTGACGACATGACCGCCCGCAGCAGTTCTAAAGAGAATAATTTATAACGCGGAATCTCGTCCGCGAACGGCTTCAACATTCCCAGAAACACCCTTCGCTAGATTGAAAGCGACATGGTACGCGGTCTGAGCGCGCGTTTCGGAAAACTGTCGTGCCGCGCTCTCACGCTCGGTACGAGGCGAGTCGTTGCATATTTGTGGACGACGTCCAGAGGACGCCTCCGAGATTTAAGTGCGCCCGCATAAGGTGTACAACGCTAACTGCGAAAGTCAGCGTCGTCCGCGGGCATGCTGTGGCAATCGCTAATGTTACGGTTACGAGCGCTTGGCGGCGATATGTGGGAACGCAACCTTTCGGTTAAACCGCACAGCGTCAATTAAAACTCTCGTCTCTAATGGCGAACGCCGGTTCTTCGCGAACGAAGCTTACCGAGGCGCTCTCTAGCCACCAGCAGATCAAAGTCAACAACGCGTGCGGCCCGGCAGAGAGCATCTTTATCGTTTACTAATACCAAGACTGTCGACTCGTCGCAACTAAACGGGATCGAGCGGAACCGGACGGCGTTAGCCGTCGCGGACTCACCTCTCCCTATATAAGCGCAACGGACCGAGTACGGGTTGCGAAACGCTAGTACGGGTCGCTCCCGGCTCGCTCGAACGGATACCGCCGACGCTCGCGCGGACTTATCGCACTTTTCGCCTTGGTCCCCGTCCGGGTCGAGTTCGAAATTTTGGAAATATTTTTTTTTTTGAAAAATTTTTTTTTTTTTGGAAATTTTTTTTTTTCTTTCAAATGTTCTCTCCGGCGCTCTCTGCTAAATTTTTGGATTTTTTTTTTTGAAAATTTTTTTTTCTTTCAAAAGTTCCGTCCAGCGCTCCCTGCTGAAATTTTTGGATTTTGGAAATTTTGTCTTTCGGGTGGCGCTGGATGTCGATCGAGCGCGCCGCCGTAGTCCAGCCGACCGCCCGCGCGCCGTCGCCGGCCGGGTAGCGCTCGGTACATTTCGCCCCGCTCGACGACGGGAGACTCGCGCTGTCGATCGAGCGCGCCGCCGGAGTCCAGCCGACCGCCCGCGCGCCGTCGCCGGCCGGGTAGCGCTCGGTACATTTCGCCCCGCTCGACGACGGGAGACTCGCGCTGTCGATCGAGCGCGCCGCCGGAGTCCAGCCGACCGCCCGCGCGCCGTCGCCGGCCGGGTAGCGCTCGGTAGATTTCGCCCCGCTCGACGACGGGAGACCCGCGCTGTCGATCGAGCGCGCCGCCGGAGTCCAGCCGACAGCCTGCGCGCCGTCGCCGGCCGGGTAGCGCTCGGTACATTTCGCCCCGCTCGACGACGGGAGACTCGCGCTGTCGATCGAGCGCGCCGCCGGAGTCCAGCCGACCGCGCTCGCGCCGTCAACGGCCCCATAAAAGATTTTCTTGAAATTTTCTTTTTCGCCTATAAGTCCCGGCCAGCGCTCTCTGCAAAATTTTAGAAATTTTTTTTTTTTGAAAAATTTTTTTTTTGAAAATTTTTTTTTTCTTTCAAAAGTTCCGTCCAGCGCTCTCTGCTGAAATTTTTGGATTTTGGAAATTTTGTCTTTCGGGTGGCGCTGGATGTCGATCGAGCGCGCCGCCGTAGTCCAGCCGACCGCCCGCGCGCCGTCGCCGGCCGGGTAGCGCTCGGTACATTTTGCCCCGCTCGACGACGGGAGACTCGCGCTGTCGATCGAGCGCGCCGCCGGAGTCCAGCCGACCGCGCTCGCGCCGTCAACGGCCCCATAAAAGATTTTCTTGAAATTTTCTTTTTCGCCTATAAGTCCCGGCCAGCGCTCTCTGCAAAATTTTAGAAATTTTTTTTTTTTGAAAAATTTTTTTTTTGAAAATTTTTTTTTTCTTTCAAAAGTTCCGTCCAGCGCTCTCTGCTGAAATTTTTGGATTTTGGAAATTTTGTCTTTCGGGTGGCGCTGGATGTCGATCGAGCGCGCCGCCGTAGTCCA